>BQNB010120777.1:0-20574 GCA_026074375.1 Tanacetum coccineum | reverse complement strand
ATATATATATATATATATATATATATATATATATATATATATATATATATATATACATACATATATATATACATACATATATATATACATACATATATATATACATACATATATATATATAGCTATATCACCATCTATTCGTTTAAGTGAAATCGTAATTATAAAGTAAAAACGTTTATAATTACGCCTTTAATAAAAATGACATAACTTTGTCGTTTTAAGTTCGTTTCTCGTGTTTTTTACGCCCACGCTTTCGTATTAAGATGAGTGATCATAAAATTACATTTTAAGGTTTTTGAGATTCTATGATGAATAGTATTTTTACTGTTCATAACAGCTATATAATCGTTTTTATACTTTTAATTCGTAAAACCCGTTTTTGTCGTATCTTATTCGTTATAGCTCAGTTTTTAGCGATTCTTTCGAACACGTTCTTGTAATTGAAAGTTTTATCATATTATTGATGTTTACAAAGTATAAGTTTCTGCCATGAATAGTAATTATTAGTGTATCTTCTTCGTTATTAATCCGTTTTTCGAGTTTCTTAACATTTTGGAATCCTCATGAGGTGTACTATCTTTATCAAACATAAAATGGCTGTCAACAAATTCGGACCAAAACAAGAGGTTTGGAGTTTGTGATTATAACATATTTTTAAGCTCGATTTTGTATCATTAAGGTTCAACACTTAATTGCACATACTTTACATCAATTATATCTTATGTCTTGCATATATAAAATCCATTAGTTCATACTTTGCTCATGTGAGTCCAAGATAACAAGTTTAACATGTTATTTACATCATTTTCATTTGCAACTTATCAAGTTAACATAAAAACCCTAATTTGCACTTATACATGTTCATACTTAACCAACATGATAAAACACTTATACATTCCTTTAAACATGATATTAACATCCATATGACATGTAAATAAGTTCACAAAACATTAATCATATGTAAAAATCCATTTTACATATTCAAAAGTACCCTAAATGGTGATTTAGCTAAATATAACATATGAACACATAAAATCTTAGTTATGAAATGATTAAGCTTTTAAATAACCTTGTGTGGATGAGTAGAGAAAAGAATAACAATCACACCCTTGTGATTTAAAGTCTTGGCTTGAAAAATTAAGATGAAACCCTAATTTTTCCCAAGTAAACCCTTTCTTTCTTTTCTTGATTCCTTCCTTGCAAATGGTTAACCAACTCTTGAAACCTTCTTAGAATACCTTAGATATGATGTGTGTATGCTTGTATAATGATATAAAATCAAGCTATGGATTTGGTTTGGAGAGGGTTTGATGCTGTTGTTAAGTTTTTGAGCCGTACGGGGTTAGGTAGAGAGAAAATGAGGTTTTGATTTGTTTTTCAACTTTGCAATGAGAGAGTTAATCTGAGTTTACCTTGCTATCTTACAGACATATAAAGACAAATATTAAGTTAGAGGGCTTACTAGGAAGGTTCAGAGTGCAAGTAGTCAAGTGTGAGAAAGTTTAAGACCTTGGTTCCCTAGATATTTGTTATCCTTGATATTTAAAGGCAATTGACATAAACTTGATAATGTGTTGATCCTATCACTAGAAATCCGGCCACATAGGCTTATGTATGATAATATGTTGATTATTTTTTGTATTGGGTATAATCGTGGGTATTTGATTAAGCGTAGTTAGGTTTTGGTGCTTCCGGGAATGCCGAAACCGTTTAATTGCGAAAGACGTAAGCATTTTAAGTATCCAAAAAAAATAAGATTAACAAAGTTGATAATTATCCCATAATAATCATTTAACACATCGCGAATGTAAACGTTTAATTGTTTAATGCCCGTTTACATTGAATGATCATTTTTAGTTTACGCGATTTAACTTAACATTTACTGTTTAAGAGTAAACGCGTAAAACCCTAAAAATAAATTGTGCATTACTTAATGTCGTACAATGACCTAAAACACGAGGTGTTATAAATGAAGCTAAAATGGTAATTTATAATGCTTTACCACGAAAAATATGAAAAAGTTTTTATGTTGTAAAACCGTAAAAAAAAATTGGGATATACTAGTATTAAATCACTCCAAGACTAGTCATCAAAGTATAAAATAAATCTTCTTGTTCAACAATATGAACCAATTGTTGTTAAGATACCGATCCTGATCTTAGGATCTTATGATTTTACGATACTGCAAAGCAAAAACGATCCCGATCTTATATAGGATCTTTGAAAGCTTAAGATCTTATAGGATCCCGCTCTTGATCATATGATCTTAAGATCTGGTACGATCCGATCTTACTTATTTCGAACCTCAAACTAAAAAACTAAAAATTTATGGATTGTGTTTTTTACAATAAAAAAAGCAACATGTTAATCTTTATAAATATTTCATAAACATAATTTATGACAACATTTATATGAAATATTCATATAATTTTGTGTTTATAGTATATAATAATTTGTATATTTGTATAATATATTATAAAGACTATTAAGAAAATGACATTATAATAGGATCTTACGATCCCGATCCGATCTTCGATCTTTCAAAGATGAAAACGATCTTGGGTATGATCCCGATCTTAAAAACCTTGATATGAACAATTTACGATTCCAGAAGATGAATCGATAGATAATGCTTTTTCTAGATTTAATCTATTATTATTAGTCTAAAAGCACTTGATGAAGGTTTTTCTAGCAAGAATTATGTTAGGAAATTTCTTAGGGCACTTCATCCTAAATGGCGTGCAAAGGTTACGGCTATTGAAGAATCAAAGGATTTAACATCTCTATCACTTGATGAACTCATTAGAAACTTAAAAGTTTATGAAGTAATAATTAAGAATGATTCTGAAATGGTCAAAGGCAAAAGAGAACAAAATAGATCTCTTGCCTTAAAAGCCAAAAAGGAATCAAGTGATGAAGATTGTTCGACTTCTGATAGTGAAGACGAAGAATACGCCATGGTCGTGAGAGACTTCAAGAAATTTTTTAAAAGACGAGGAAGATTCATAAGACAACCACATGATGAAAGAAAGTCATCTCAAAGAAATAAAGACGACAAAAATGGCAAAGGCGAAAGAAAATGTTTCAAATGTGGAGATCTATATCATCTGGAGTGATAGCAACGAAGATGAAGAAGAAAGGACAAAGGACGAAAATGTCTTATGGCTAAAACATCTAATGAGGTACTTTCCGAAACTGAATTCTTTAGTGATGATCATTCATCGTTAGATGAAAAAGACTTAGATAGTGAATATAATCGGCTATGCAAAGTAGGTCTAAAAGTCATGGCTAAAAATAAATAACTAAAACAAATTAAAAATCGGTTAGAAAATGAAGTACTAGAACTAAAAAATAAACTATCTAAATTAGAAAAAGGTAAAGAGGTAAATGAAGAATATAAAATATGTCAAGATCTTAGATTTGAAAATGAAAAGCTTAAGGAAGAAATTTCTAAGCTTAATCAATTTAATAATAGTAGTAAGTCGCTTGAGAAAATGTTAAATCATCAAAAATCTTCCGGAGATAAATCTGGCCTAGGATTTAATTTTACCAAAGGATAAACTAGTGAGTCTAAACAAGTAAATTTTGTAAAGTCACAAGTGGTTGAGTCTAAAGAAAAAATAGTAGAATCAAACTCAAGCCCATGACCAAAATTTATACTTTTAAACAATACTAAAATACCCATTGCAAGTGACGACGAAGTAAAACATTTTTATAAACCTTCTTTAAAACCCGGAGTTAGATTTACTAAGCCTAAGACAAGGTCTAAGACTCCTCCTCCAAAAAAACTAATAACTCTCACCATCGATCTAAAACATCACAACCTAGGAGAGATCAAGGTAGACAAAATTACTCTAATAATAATCACTCAATGTGGAATTATTCACAACAACCAAACTTCTCTCCGTGGGGAATATGCCCACCTTATATGTATCTGAATCAAATGCAACATATGCAAAACATGTTCGGAACTAACAATTTTGGACCCATGAGAAATTAGGGTCCAAGTGGTTGAGTCATTACAACATTTTAGTGGAGTTGTTCATGAACGTTTCTTGGAATCCGACATGTGAATACATTCTTAAAATCTTACGATGGATTTACCAAATGATTTCTCCTTCAAAGCATACTCACTTGAAGATATTGAAGAAAACCCATCGTGGGAAAAGGTGTGTCTTCTTTCCAACTCTTTAGATTTTAGATTATGTGTTAGATGCTAAATGATCATATATTATCATGTTACATATAGTATATGCTAATCAAATAAGTTATAGCTACTAGAATATATCTTAAGCTTGTAGAGATAGTGTAGTCACTAGAAATGCCATTTGTTGGTTTTCTAAAATTAAGAGAGTTTGTTCATTATGAACTCATCTCTTACGTAGTCGAACTAAGATTCTCTATGTACCTCTATAAAATAGAAATCTTCTATGTCCACTAGTAACGAACTCACGTAGATGAAGAAAAGTGAGTTAGTAATAAATTATTAACATAGAAGTAGGATTAGTTTTTCATCTTACGCCAGAAAGGCATGACATCAAAACGCTATGGATGAAACAAACTCTCTTCGACTACGACGTCCGCCTCGTCTACACGTCTACAATAAACTATGTCTATCAAAATCCTCTCATGAAGTTTTAACTTCATTCAATCATTCTATCGTCATATATTTATCATCTCTTAAAAATTCTAAATTGTGAGAATTAATTATTTCATCCGAGATAATTAATTTACTCAATTGACAAGAAGTTAATTGAAAACATCACTAAATCCTCGTTAAATCTTCTCTCGACTTGACAACTAGATTATTTCATCCGAAGTAATCAAAGTATTTTTAATTAACGAAAAGTTAATTAAAACGTCAATGAAATCTCGTCAATCATCTCTAAACCATCTCACGATCCAAAAATCTTGACAACTTAATTATTTCATTGGAAATTATTTAAGGTTAATTAACTTGACAAAAAGTTAATTAAAAGTGTCAAGTATTTTTCTCTTGTCTTCAACTCCATTTCTATTGACAACTAGATCTTCTAAAATAATATTACTAGTAGCTCCCGACGTATTTTGATAATTGTACATTTACAAAACTAGTCAAAATCGAAAAACAATTTTTTTTCTCTTAGATAGGCGGCCCCCTTAAAATTAAGGGGACCGACCGTGTAAATATAGTCGGCCCCCTTAATTTTAAGAGGACCGGCCTATTTAATTTGTCAAACACTCCATTTTTTCTGCAAAACACAACACCAAACACTTATTTTCGTTCATATCTCCTTCCCTTAGCTACTGTGTGACGAAAACCAACACCCAAAACCACCAAAATTCAAACTTTCAAACACCCATTTGATCGAAATTCGCAAGGGGAAAACACCAACAACAAGATTGACAACCTCGATTGTAAGATTTCATATACTTTTCTCTTTCAATTTCATCCAATTTTGCTCTCAATCAAAATTGGGTATTTTTTTAATGGGCAAATCGCATAAAAAGATACCCATCTTAGGTTCAATTTCAATTAAAGGTACTCATCTTTTTTTTCCCAATTTAAGGTATCGATCTTTTTTTTTTGTTGCAACGTTAGACAATAGGTTTTTCGGTTACATTTCTAATGATCGTTATTTTATTATTGCATCGTTAGTCCTTTATATGATTTTGTTAAAAAAAATTCTACTTATTTTTAAAAATTATACACGTTTTATACACACATTTTTTACACGTTTTTATACACACATTTTTTACACGTTTTTATACATAGTTTTATAAATATTTTTATACACACATTTTTATACACGTTTTTATACACACATTTTTATATACGTTTTTATGCACACATTTCTATACACATTTTTCTACATGCTTTTATCCATGATTTTATACATACATTTTTATACACGTTTTTACAGACACATTTTATGCATTTTTTTTAAAAGGTGGATAAAATTGTGTGTAAAAACGTGTATAAAAATGTGTGTATAAAACGTGTCTATAAAAATGTGTATAAAAATGTGTGTATAAAACCGTGGATAAAATCATGTAGAAAAATATGTGTATAAAAATATGTGTATAAAAATGTGTGTATAAAAATATGTGTATAAAAACGTGTAAAAAATGTGTGTATAAAAACGTGTAAAAAATGTGCGTATAAAACGTGTATAAGTTTTAAAAATAAGTAGAAAATATTTTTTTAACAAAATAATATAAAGGACTAACGATGCAATAATAAAATAACGATTGTTAGAAATGTAACCGAAAAACCTGTTAAAATACTAATTTTGCAACAAAAAAAAAGATCGATACCTTAAATAAAGGAAAGAAAAAAAGATGAGTACCTTTAATTGACATTGAACCTAAGATGGGTACCTTTTTATGCGATTTGCCCTTTTTTAATTTTTGTGTCTTTTACATTTTCGATTAGAACTAGGAAATCCATAACTATAATGATTCCGGTAGTCATAGGAATTCAACATTTTCAATAGGATTGAGTCAAAAAAAATTGGTTCGAAAACTTATAAAAAATGTATACATTTTTTTGAATTTTTTTTTAAGAAATTTCAAAACAAGATTCTATACATTGTTGATTCATGCCAAAAACACGTTAAAATGATTATACATTGTCTTTCGAAACATACATTCTTAAAGGCATATTTTTTGAATTAATGGGTAAAGTTTTATAAAAATAAAGGGGTGTTTGGTTTATTTCTTAGGATCGATTTTTAGAGTCGAAATGACCATCACTGTATTTTTGTCACATGTATAAACCCGTAACTAACTTGTATTAGTCATCAAGATTTCATATATATATTGATACATTTTTATAAAAAGTGTAAAATAAAGGAGCGTTTGGTTTAACATTTTAAAACATAGTATTAAGTCAAAACAAACACCATTTAACTCTCGTCAGGTCAAAAATAATGAACTTATATTTGTCAACAAAATATACAACTTAACGTATATCGTTCGACAAATTTAGTCAAGTTTTGTATTGATAAGAGAGTGTTTGGTTCATCTTCTAGATGTTGAAATATATAATTAATATATACTCTTCGACATCCTAGATTAAGTCAAAAATAAATTAAGGAACATATGGATCACTTCTTAGGTTTTTATTTTAATTCGATAGTTATTCTGTCCCACACAAATTGGTCCATTTTTCAAAATCTTTATTTTTTTTTATTTTTTTCTTATTATAATACTTTATTTTGTTGTTGTCCGATAAACATGCCTCGAGTAACTGTCGGTGATACCTCTCTTACCCGTTCTTACATTCCCAAAGTTTCCCAAACACCCGGTATCGCTCCTTCTATCGCACACTTCTACAAACCAATCGAAGATCGATGAGTATTCAATGAGGTTAGAGTTGTTGAACAACTTTACTCCTCGAGATCACAGCATCGTTGTTTTTTCCTAACATCGTCCAATTGCTCTAAAACGAAATCAATGAGCCAATTCTCCCTTGTTTTGTTCTAGACTTTTATAGTCAAGTCACTCTTCAAAGAGATGCCTCCGGAGTTATTCTTATCTTCTTCATGATTCAAAATGAATTCATCACTCTTTCTCTCCAACAATTCGGTCAAATTCTCATAATTCCATTCGATGGCCAAGCCGTCTTCACAAATGAATGGGATCTTGGTTCTCTTGCATACTCACAAGAAACCGAAGGACCATATCATAAACCGATCTACTAACTCCTAGAAAAAATACATCAATTTCTCAATTTCAACGTATTGACCCTAACTCCTGCAATCATCAAACACAAAAAGTCCAATCTTTCTCCAAATCAAGTTCTAACCAAAGAACTTAGACAAGATTTGAAAAGATGGAACGAACTCATTTATGAGAATATGTTCGGATTAGGAGGACATTGAGACCATCTCCCGGCTTTCCTTGCTCGTATATTATATTGTATCCTAGCCGAGCAACAATATAATCTTGCCTATTTCTTTGTCAAAAGAATTGAAAGTGCACGAGAAACTCCTAAAGCCCATCTTCCTTATGGTATGTTCTTGACACGTCTCTTTCAACATGTCATGGAACTTTACCCTCATCTTGACAATCCAAATGAGTGGACCATTTTCTACGGATTCAAGAATCATTATTCCATGTTGTCTATTGATCATGTATAGCTCCATTATGCTTTTCTAAGAATCGTACATGTCCTTTTCCAATATAGGTGGACGATTGTCAGTACCCGAAAGGATCGCTTTGTCAGCAAGATTCATCATTGAGAAATTTATATGTTAAAAGATACTTGTTTGATCGCACGGTGGTAGAAAGAATTTGTGTTTAATTAAGTTGTCCTTTTAAGTGTTTTAATTCTTTAAACTACATGGGATTTTACAATTCTTGACAAAACCGAGAAAAATAAGTTAATGTTTCACGGTACTTTTACAAGTCAAAGAAATAAACCTTATAATTTAAAAAAATTGAGTTGTTCGATTTCCACTAAAGTGAGTTGTTCGACTTGAGTTATTCGACTCAGGTTGTTCAACTTGGGTTGTTCTACTCAGGTTGTTCGACTTGAGTTGTTCGACTCAGGTTGTTCGACTTGAGTTGTTCGACTCAGGTTGTTCGACTTGGGTTGTTCGACTCAGGTTGTTCGACTCAGGTTGTTCGACTCAGGTTGTTAGACTTGGGTTGTTCGACTCAGGTTGTTCGACTCCAACAGACACGAGACTCAAAAATTTTAAAACATAAAAAGACACCTTTTTGATGGTTGTTTTGCAAAAATTATTGTACAACTAGTATTACTAACCCTATTGGAACAAGAAAAATAGAAACTTTAAGGTTTTTAAGCTAAAAAATTTAAAATTAAGATTTTGTTCTTTGTAAAGGTTTTAAACACAAAAGATGACCAAGAATGAAATTTTTATTTATTTAAAGCATGTACACCTATATCCTAAAGATACTAGATGAAATTTACTAAGGGAAATGATCTTTTAGTGTACCCAAATGGTTTCGAGCAATCAAGAAAAAATAAAAGGAAGGACGTGTTTTGCAATAATATGGCTCTGATACCAATTGAAGAATATTAGTTATCTTTTAACAACAAGAACTAGAGAGAGAAAGTGGTAAGGAAGGAGGTATTTTAGAGAGAGATAGATAAGAACATGAAATGCATAACTATGTGAAAATACAACCAACCAACCACCTCTCCAAGGTATGAAGAGGTGTATATATACCTTACATTAGGCGGATAGACCTTGGCTTAATGGACTTATCCATGGGCCTTGGTCTAACTAACTATGTAAGTTTCTAAAAATTACTTAACGAGCTAACGACTGTTATCTATGGAAGCGACCGACACTTTCGTGTTCCTAACAACTTCTTCATCCTCAATTGACTACATACCTAAATCACCAACCCCATCCACATCACTTTTACCCAATGGTTACTTAAACCCACCAACATCCCCTCCTCCAAGAGTTTCTTTACCACCTCTAACTTAAAAAAATGCATCAATAGACATCACTCTCACCCTTTCACCAATTACCCTACTTGATATTCAATTTGATACTCCATCACCTTCACCACCTATCTTTGGTCATCCCATTCCTTGGAACCTTCTTGAGGCACATGGAGATTCATGTTTGTGTTGCATTCACAATCGTACTCTCATCTTTAGATTGAGAGATGAACTCCAATATATGTTTTCCTACATTGAACACATGCTCTCACAACCTCCCTTTTCTAACACTCCACCACCATCAATCTCTCTAAACTAAACATACTCTATGTTTAGTTGCTCATTTTCAAATAATTATCAACCAAACCTTTTGCAAGAAAGTCCTATGGGAATCTAAAATTTTAGGGCATTTGTAGTTTAATTTTTATGAATGATGTACCAATATGCTTTAAGCATATTATTTCTATTTTATGCATGTATGATTGTGTTGTATACACAAGTTTTATTTAAATGAATGGTCTTTGATAATGTTTGCAAGTATGCATTTGTTTGTGCTTAAATCTAATGTATACATATTATTTTTCCTTTCTTTGCTCCATATGTTAGAGAAATTGGTGTGGTTCTTCTAACTTGTTTTTGTAGCAAAGTTACCATAGCTCGATTCCTTGGTGCTCTCGAACAAGGGAGAGTACACATCAATGGGGAGCATTTTTTCTGTCGATTCTACTAATATTCATCGGGGAAGCCTTTTTGATTCAACAAAAAGGGGGAGAAATGGAAATAAACTCACTAAATACTTGTTTAAAACTAATTTTTCATTTAATAAGTTTTGATTTTGTAATCATCAAAAAGGGGGAGATTGTTGATAGAAATAATGCCTAAAAACGTTATTAATATTTTTCGATCTCTCTACATTTTGATGATCACAAAATGTAAAAACGATTAATGAAAAATTAAATGTAAACAAGTAATTAGTAGTAAATTTTCATTTCGAAAATTTAATCACTTAAAGGTATGAATAAACAAATACTTAATGCATGTCATGATCAAAGGATTTTTTATTTAACCCCACACTTTTTACAAAAACATTTTTAGATTTAAAAGAAATGTTTTATTCAAATAAATATTTTGAATTCAAATTTTCTACCCAAAAACGGCTAGAAATGTTCCAGAAAACACCTCCCCTAGAAAAGACAAAAAAAGGAGCGTCTGGGCTGGGCGGCCGCCTTAATTATAAGGGGCGACCCCCTTAATTTTAAGGGGACCGGCACCCTAATTAAGGGGACCGCCCAGACAAAAATCCAGCTCAGCTGGCCTATAAATACTGGACTATTCCCCACTGATTTTCTCACCTTTTGCACACACTTTCTTTCTATTCTAAATCAGTTTATACTCTCCTTTCTTTCCTTTGATCATATAATCATAAAGCTTTGTTTCCAAGTGATCCAAGCTTAATTCCTCAAGTGCAAGAGAAGAATACTTCTTATCATCAAGTCAAGAAGTGTTATAGTTTAGTTGGTGCTATTGTGAACTTGTGTTAGATCTTGTAAATCATTTGTATATATTGTGAAGGTGTGTATCGTAGTTGTGTATATTAAGTAGATCGTGGTGATTATTGTAAGTATAGTTAGATCAGGGTGATCTTTGTAAGTAGTGTTAGATTGGTGTGATCATAGTAGTGTCTTGGTTGTGAAGTGAAAAGAAGTTGTGAAGTAAAGATAAGTAGTGAAGCGAAGACAAGTCGTGAAGTGAAGCAAAGTTATGTGTTGTTGTGAAGTAGTATGGTTAGTCATGATATATTGGTTCTAGCTAGGATTAGAACTTGACATTTCATTTAGTGTCGGAAATTGGTGTAAGCAAAGTCGTGTACGGTTTTCTTCGCCTAAAGGGAGTTTGTTGACATAGTGAAGAGAACATTCGAGTTTGGTGTTCGGGGAGTGGAGTAGGGAGAAGAGGTGCTTCGTTACTGAACCACTATAAATCCTTGTGTTGTGGTTTGATCTTTCTAACTCTTATCTCTTGTCTTTCATATTTAGTTATTTACTTACTTGCATTGTTTAAATTGTGCACATATTGATATCACATAAAATTGAATCTAAGTTTTTATAAACAAACATAACATTAATTTAAAAAGCGGTAAACTATTTACCCCCCCCCCCTTCTAGTTTTCCACAGGCCTAGATATCTAGTTCTTCAGATGCTTTGGGGTATTATTACCCGTATAAATATTGACTATGCTGAACTCATGTGGGAAGAATTTATACAAGCTATCCAGACTTTTCTCGCTGATAAGGCTAATCTGGGCATTGCTACTAAGAAGAACAAGAAGGCTAAACCTCATGTTATTCCTTATTGTCGGTTTACAAAGTTAATCATTTGCTATTTGGGAAGGACACACAACATTCACCAAAGGTCTGGGTCTCCGTTTAACATGGTAAAAGATGATCACCGTTTTGGTAATCTCAAGTTCATCCCCGAAGACGAAGAAGATGAAGTCTTTAGAATGCAAATTCCTAAGGAGCTGATCATGGACAACATTAGGAACATATCTTACTACAATGCTTACTTGTAAATGGTTGCAAAGCATGATCATAAAGTTGTTGTAGCAGAGGGAGGAAAGAAGAAGTCATCATCTAAAACCGATCAATCTAAGAAGCCTGTAACTGCTAAGAAACTCAAGCCAGTGCCTTCTAAGCAATCCAAACCTGCACCTGCTAAACAGCTAAAGCCTGTGAAAGAGAAATCCATAAAGGTTTATCCCATAAAGAAAGCTACCAAAGTTAAAGTAAGGAAAGTGCGAAAGGGAAAGAGTTCTCTCCAGCATGTTGACAAACCTGATGAAGAACCTTAACCAGCTCCTGAACCTCAAGTAGAAGTTGAAGAATTTGATCTCCAACGAGGTATACATATGAGCTTGGAATCTTTTTAGGCACATGGCCAAGCACCCGTCAGCGGAGTGGCTTTTCTTGAACCTACCTCAGGTTTCACTCAAAAACTCCCTATTGTTGAAGGTAAAGGGAAAGGGTTGCTACTAATGAGCAGGTTGCACAATCACTGTTAGAACTACAAACGCCTAAGAAGACAAGTACCACGGATCAATACATTTTTCAAAGGCGAATCCCAGTGACTGAAGCAGCACCTACTGGGCCCTCTACACAACCTAAGGATGATACATCCGCTAATATAGTTCGTGATACTTTGTCTCCCACAGATGCAGAAACAGGTGTTGAAACTGATAAGACGAACAATGAAGGAGATATCGAGATTCTGAACATTGGGGAAGAACAAGGAGAAGATGTGGTTAACAAGGTAAATCTAGAGGAAAAGACTGTTGAAATTAATGAAGGCCAGGCTGGATCAGACCCTAGTAAAACACCCGAGTCTCGACCACCACCAGAGCGTGTTCTCTTGGAAGAAGACCAGGCTGGACCAGACCCTGGGTAAATTCATGTGGCTCTTGCTAGACCAAACCCCGAGCCCATGCACAAAGACTTCATTGCCACTGGGTATCCTTAAGTACATGAAAGTTTAAAGCATATAGATAAGGAACATGTACACTTGGAAAATCCACTAAGCTGAATTGGGACTCTGTCTTTCATGAAGAATTTGGATAATTTTAACTTCGGTGATCAGTTCTTTAATGACAAACCAACTGAAGAGGAACCATATAAAGTTAATATGGAAACTAAAGTCGAATCCTTGGTCACCGTTCTGATTCATCAAGCGTCATCCTCTGTTCCTCCACTATCCACACCTGTTATAGATCTCATACCTCCAAAACCTGTATCTCCTACCATTCAAGCTTCAATCTTTACAGCTATAACAATGACTACAACAACAACCATTCCACTACCACCACCTCTATAACAACAAAGCTCTTCAGATCTTGATCTAGCCTCTCGTGTCTCGACACTGGAACAAGTGTGAGCTAATTTTAAAAAGAGACGCAAGCTTCAGGACAAGACTGTTCAAGGTCTTTCATCTAGGGTTTTCACATTAGAGCTTCGTAACCTGCCTCATCAGATCAACCAAGCAGTCAATGAAGTCGTCAAAGAAGTTGTTCAAACATCTCTTCAAGCTCTACTCCCTGAGCGCTTCAGAGATTTGTTCGAAGCTGAAATAAAAGAAATACTTCACCAACTGATGTTTAAAAGTGGCACATACCAATCGCAGCCTGAACATGTAGCTCTTTACGAAGCTCTCGAGGCATCTATGGATCGTGATAACAGGGACGAGTTCCTTGAAGCAACTGCTAAGTCTCGTAAGAGACGTCATGACAACCAAGATCCTCCTTCTTCTCCACCAAATTCAGACCAAGGCAAGAAGAAATGGTACGACTCTGGTGCATCTGCTCCTCACAAGCCCCAAGCTCAGACGTCTTTAGCTTGGATGACTACCGACACAAGAGATGCTCTCAATCTCCTCCAAGCAAAATACTACCTCTCAATCTGAACGACCTATCGAAGATGTTCCTATTCCTGATGATGTGCATATCTTAGATTCTAAGGACATCGGTGCAGCTCCTCTTCCAAAGATAAAGACCAGACCAGACTGGTTGAAGCCCGTACCTGAAGAAAACAGACCAAAAACTCCTGAATCGGACTGGACAGTTCCTCTGAATGATCTACCTAAACCTAAGAACAACTGGGCCAATACATTTGCTGCATCGTATAAAGACCCTGAAGAAAAAAAGCTACTTTAGAAAACTAGTGATATGAGCTCATTCATCAAATGGTATTGTCGACAGATTGGGAAGTCAAAGCTCTGCAAAGCTGACTTGGAAGGGCCAGCTTACAAGGTAGTTAGAGCATTTCACTCGAACAACATTTCCCTTCAGTTTCAGATGGAAGAATGTCACCTGCTGCTTACAGATCATATTGATTTCGTTAACCCAAAGGGTCATTGGGTTGTACCTGACATGAGCAAACCTTTACCTCTAGGAGGTCAACCTGGTCAGGTAACAATTCAACCACAATTCTTCTTCAATAAGGATCTGGAATATCTTGTATCATGCAGCAAAGAAAGAAGGAGTGCCCTGTCTATATCCAAGCTGAAGGCAGCTAACTATCCAAACTTTGGACTAGAAGAACTCGTACCATCACTGTGGATTGAAAGTAAATGTGAATACGATGTTAGTGCAGCCTATGGAATTTCTCACTGGTGGTTCAAGCGAAAGGAATTCTATATTACCAGACACAGTGCTCATTCTGATTAGCGTGCAGCTAGGTCTCATATGAAGATTCTTAGTGTGGTCAGTCTGAAGACCTACTCTAGATGCGGGTGCACATACTTGAAGGAGATTGTCTTACAAAGGGCTGATTATAATGAATACAATATCTCAGAATCCGATTTCAAGAATCTGCACTCGAATGACTTTGAAGACATATACCTACTTCATCTTCAAGGCAAGCTCAACCACCTGTCTAGTTCCGACAAAGTTAACCTATTCAACACTGTCAACCTATAGATAAGGAACATCGTCATCAAAAAACGTATAGAAGACTTGCAACTAGGCATTGAGAGCTATCAGACGAAGCTCAATCTTACAGAACCAAGTTGGGATGCCACTGATTTTCTCTTTAAAGAAGATTACACCATTATTTCCAAGCTGAGGGCGGTAATCTACAGAGATAGAAACAATCATAAGAAGATGATGCAGGAGACAGAGGTGCACAAGTTCAGTGATGGTACGTTGATAAGAATTCTGGAAAAGCTGGATCACAAAGACTTCAAGGTGTTTAAGTACAATCTGGGCATGGAGAAAAGAATCTGGCCTGAGGAAGATAGAAGGAGGAGTAAAGAGTTTATGGAGGTGATCGAGAGAAGACTCAAGATTAGGAGAATATTCAGAAGTCTCGAATGCTTTGTGAGTGGAAGGTTAAGAGATGTTGACTACAGACTTATCCAGCGGACTAAATGATTTCATCATTCCGATACTCAGGTCAATATCATCTTATTTTTTATCATATATCTTGTACATTATTATAAGTATGTAGTGTATCTTTAGGTGTTAAGTGTCATTGTATAAATTTTTCATGAGTTTTTTGTTAAACTTAAAATCTTTCAAAATTATTATACTTGACACTCACACATACACTCATAGATTGATGCAGAGCATTAATATGTTTCCTATTCGACTTGTGAATAATCGGCATATTTTTCTCTCATTTTGTGGGCTCATGTGTAGACTCTGTCCTCCTTGTGCTAAACATTTTTGTTTATCGATGCACGTGTTGAGGGGGAGCATTTTTGAAAATTCAAAACCAATCAAGGTACTAAAAGCTTTGATATTTATATCACATGTACCTGATTAAGTTTTTCAATTGGTTTTATAGCAAGGTGAACAGTACCAAAAAGACCGACCATGTATTTAATTTTATCAGAGTTATAAGGTTGGTAAGGTTAGGTATTAGTTCCCATGATCCAGCCAGAACCGGAGGGATCTACCCAAGGACAATCCATTAGTTAGTGTAGAAGTCCTTAGGTATGACATAAAAAAGGAGTAAAAGTGAGAATAAGGGAATAGTGTCGACTGAGATAAAGCTAGTACTGGAATAAACCCAACAAGGTTCTAGTCATGAAGTCTCGGTAAGCACTGGAGGGGTTAAAGAATGAAAAAGAATTGTAAGGATAAATGGTGAAAAGAAAGAAGTCATCCATACACTTAGGCAGATTCCGGATCAATACATCTGTTGTCAGAATCACAATGATGATTGCTGACATTGAAGAAAGCTATCATGGACCCAGTGATGCAATGCACAACCCTCCCTAGCCACTCAAAATCTCTCAAAATATTTTTGTTTCATTTCTCACGGAGACTAAACACGTTATCTATTGAGTTTCTCACTCCGAGTTAGTCGATTTTGAAAAGGTGGCAATCCGCTCCAGCCTCCGATCACTAAAACCATAACGCACAATTGAGTCTAGAGCCAAGAGATCATCAATTAATCTCATTAGGATACTATTCCATGTTTACTTGTCATTCACACAATGTGAAAACAAGGATTATCATAAGGTCCTACGCATTATCCTTGTGGTACTGCCAGAACATCCGAGTGATACTTAAGTATTCACAATAAAGATGGAAATCCTGCTTGAGCCAACATCAAACAAGCTCATGGTAGGTGACTTGTGAGACCCTTAATGGGTCAAACTTGTGACACTGGATATAGACTTGGTCCAGATTATGAATTGATGATTGATGAATTTTGATAAAAGCTTAAGACTCTCGATGTGTTACAAAAACACTTTCTCAAGTGACATGTCGATTGATTTTTAAATCAATTTTCCTCTTCAATCAGTCAGATGGTAACTAACCAATTCACTCTTATCGTATAACACCTCGTGTTTTAGGTCATTGTACGACATTATGTAATTCACAATTTATTTTTAGGGTTTTACGCGTTTGCTTGTACACTTCTTTAACAAGTCATAAGAGATTATAATATAAGTTAAAAGGGATGTATAAGGTTTAATATGTTTTTAAGTGATAAACATGTATAAGTGCAAATTAGGGTTTTAAAAGCGTTAACTTAGTGAATTACAAGTGAAATGGTAAAATAACATGTTAAAATCTTGTTATCATGGACTCGACTATGAGACAAAGTATGAACTAATGAATTTAATATAAGTAAGACATAATGATATAATTGTTGTAAAAGTAGTTATAACTAAGTGTTTGAATCTAAATGGTAAAAAAATCATGCTAAAACATGTCTAAATCACAAACCTCAAACTTCAGTTTTGGGTTCGATTTTGAAGGCACCCATATTATGTATTTAAAAAGATAGTACATCTCATGAGGAATCCAAAATGATTAAAAACCTCTAAACAATCCGATTTATAATCGAAGAAGATACCAAGTTACGAGTTTACGACGCTAAATACATTATAAAACAAATTTATAAAAAGTTACTATTCACCAAAGAAACTTTAACTTTATTAAACATCAATAATAGGAAAAAACTTTCAATACGAGATCGTTTCGAAAGAATCGCTAAAAACTGGAGCTATAACGAATAAGATTACGACAAAAACGGGTTTTACGTTAAATAAAAGTATAAAAACGATTATATAGCTGTTTTATGAAACATAAAAACACTATTCATCACAGATCCAAAAACCTAAAAATGGTGATATTTTAAATGATCACTCGTCTTAATACAAAAGCGTGGGCTGTAAGGAACCCGATGAAACGGCTTAAACGACAAAGTAATGTCCATTTTAACAAAAAAGCGTAATTATAAACTTTTTTACGCTTATAATTACGATTTCACTTAAACGAATTAGATGGTGATATAGCTATATATAAATATATATGTAATTAGTTTATACCGAATGCTAATATTAACTAGGGAATTTCTAATGCGGCTTCCTTCGGATGTGTTGTTAGACAACGTACTTGAATACTGATTCGACCTATATTAACTAGGTTGCATTCGGGCGTTAGCGTGACGCGTTTTTATTTGGGATATTTTATTATCAATTTACTCACTCAAGGTGAGTTCATAGCCCCATGTTTTACAATTATTGATTTACAAGTTTTTGGGGTGAGAAACATATGCATGTTTTACAAATTGGACGCAAGTGTACATTTTATCATGATTACGTTTTGCCTAAGTAGCGATAACCCACTATGCCCATGAATCATGAACTGTCAATTACTGGAATGTGAGCGCGAATGATTATAGATAGATCTATTTGGGATTGACCTCCCCGTTCGGGTGACTAGCTATCACTGGAAACGAACGTATATCATGTCGGATTTTGGATGTTACGGGTTGAACATCGTCACGGGCAATGTAGGCAATATTTATATATTGTATTCATTTATGTCGAGCTTCGGTGTCATGAGCTTAGGAAAACGTAATTACATTTTGTGATGTCTGCATCTGTTGCATTATCACGGGGAAAGTCTTGCGGTCCTGCTTATACATTTACATAAACCTATGAAATTCACCAACTTTATGTTGACGTTTTAAATGCAATGTTTTTCAGGAGATCATTAGGGCACGGGGTGCAAAAGGGATACATTGGTGGTTATGTTTTGGATGTCCTGCATTAAAGATTTAGTCGCATTACATTTTGTATATCTGTTATGGGCTGGAAATCTTTGTAATAATAACAAGTAAACAAGTGAAGCTTCGAGCTTTTGTAAACATTTTGTTAAATCCAATGTATCAGTTTTAAAACGACTTTTAATTGTCGTTCAATATATATCTTGTGCTAGTGATCTGAGAAGTAACACGCCCCGGACCCTTATTCCGCTGCGACCCAATTTGGGGGTGTTACAGATTGGTATCAAGAGCCAAGGTTATAGAGAACCAGGTCAAATGTTTTTGCTGGACTATAACCGTTTTCAAACATTGCATTCATACAAAGGGGTTTATACGGGACACACTAGTTGTTGCATTAGTTAGTTATACTAGATGCATTCATAATTGATATACGTGTTTATAAGATATTACGTATATAAGGATAAGAGTCTTATATTAGCATACTTATATAAACTACTTTTGATTTCAGATATTATCATGTCAGATTCTGAGCATTCTACAATTACATACACATCAGTATCCATTCCAGTTGAGGACGATTCAGACATGGGGTCACCAGGAGTTGACGGACCACCATCACCGGACTACGTACCTGGCCTGGAGGAGCCAGAGCAGGAACCACCATCACCAGACTACGTGCCTGGCCCGGAGGAGCCAGAGCAGGCACCACCCTCACCTGTTTACTTACCTTATGTACCGGAGCCGGTGTACCCAGAGTATATACCACCCGAGGATGATGTCTTTCCAGCCGAGGAGCAGCCGTTGCCTGCCGCTACCTCACCCACTGCTGACTCACCAGGATATATTCCCGAGTCTGATCCAGAGAGGGATCCGGAGGAGGATGATGAGGAGGATCCTGAGGAGGACCCTGTCGACTATCCTACTGACAGACAAGACGATGATGACGATGATGATGATGATGATGAGGACGAGGATGAGGAGGAGGAGGAGGAGCACCCAGCTTCGTCCGACTCTGTCCCACCTGTACATCGTATGACTGCCAGGATATCTATCCGGGATGAGCCATCCATATCACTTCCTCCTAAGGAAGAGGTCGAGAGACTTCTTGCCTTAACCACCCCACCACTATCACCACTTACTCTACTATCATCTCCATTATCACATATACCATCTCCCCCATTTCCAGCATCACCACCAGCATCTGTATTACCTGCATCACCACCTGCTAGTCCTATTCATCTGTTGGGCTATCGGGCTGCTATGATCCGGCTGAGAGCCGAGACACCATCCACATCTCATCCATTACCACTACCTACTTCATTACCCCCACCCAATATCCCTACTCATATCGAAGTTCCTAAGAGTTGTTTACCGCTTCAGAAGAGGCTGCGTTTTTCTGCTCCCACCCCTAATCATGAGGTCGGGTAGAGTTCAGCAGTCGGTGCTGCTAGGAAGGATAGACCTGCCGTAGCGAGGGAAGACCCTTATTCCGTAGCAAGGAGAGACCTTTATAGATTTATTGATAGGGTAGATGTCGCTCCCGGATGTCCGATGTCTTAGGAGTTAGACTATGGCATTACAGATACATGTGATGATCTGGTAGGAGCCATCGAGGAGATTGTACCGACCACCCTAGAGGGGGTCAATCAGAGGGTTACCAATCTTTCTACCACTTTTGAGCAGGAGACTACCATCATGTATGGTATGATGGAGGATGCTCAAGATGACCGGTCTCTACTAAGAGCTCGAGTCAACTTGTTGTATAGGGATATGCCTGTTCATCGTCGTTTAGCAGTAATGATAGAGAGAGAGAGAGGCTAGGATGGCTCGTGAGGCTTGGGGACTATCCATGGATGCTAGCGACTATGCACGCTCAGATGTTATGTCATTACGTACTACGATAGTGGGGCAGCGTGCATTGATTTCAGAGTTACAGTCAGCAGATCACAGGAGACAGGGGGTGATTAAAGAGTTGTTGGCAGCAGACTACCAGAGGCAGGTCCAGTTGACTAAGGCATTAAAGTTGTTAAAAGGACTACAGACTCAGATGGCTGAGTTTCAGAGGCAGTATGGACTCGCAAAAGGTCCGGCACAGCCTGATGCACCAGGAGAGGCTGGTAGCAGTTCCTAGATTTGGTTATGTTGTAGCTATGC
>BQNB010120776.1:0-20574 GCA_026074375.1 Tanacetum coccineum | reverse complement strand
TTATGTTCCTTTGTTAAAGTAGCTTATTTTTGTGTTTTCTATAAGTCCTAGTATTTAGTTTTTCATACAAAAAGTAAAGAAAAAAAATAAAAAGTGCAAAAAGTGGGGCTTTGCCTGCCTCGAACCCACGACCTCTCACTTATAGACCCAATTCCTTAACACCATGCTACAATAGCTCATCCGTTCTCTCTTCCGTTCATTAAACCTTTATACACAATTTGGCCTATTAAGCTAAATAAGCTGTTTAGCTTATTTCAGGGCTTATTTGTTAAGCTACGACTTTGAGCTTAATTTTCCTAGGATCCTAATAGCATAAGCTATTTTCTGTATTTTTTCTAGAATTTTTACTATAATTTTAGTATTTTTAATCTTTTATTTTCTTTTAAAACTTTAAAAAATCATAAAAAATAGAAAAATAATCAGAAAAATAAAAATCTTTTTTATAAAATTTTCTTTTAATATAAAGTTTGTAGGAAAATTAGTTTCACTTTCGTAGGGTCTATTTTTCAAAAATTCACTTTTTAAAGAACGGTTTTCGTTCCCGTTTTCGGTTTTCAATTTTTAACTCAGTTTTCGTTCTAGTTTTTTTTAAACTTCGTTTTTAGTCAATTAGAATACATTTTAAAAGAAAAATAAAAAATAGGTTTAATTTTGTAGAATTTAAGTTTTTGGCCTTAGTTTTAGTGTCCCATTTCGCGTTTTTAATTAAATTTTAAAATTGTTGCTTTTTATTTAGTAGAAATAGATTATCAAAAATATCTTTGTTTCATTCAAATCAGAATCCAAGCTTAAACAAGGTTTCAATTTCACTAGTCGTTGGAGAAACGACCCGGGTGATCATATTTACCCGGTAAAATATACGTATTATATATTATATTATATATATTTTTAAGAGTGAATTTTCCTTAGGGAATTTTCTTAATTGCTCTTTGAAGTAATATATTTTATATATATTTTGGGTATATAAAACTTTATACTCCAGGGTTATACGTTAGAGGTTCAACGGAAGAGTCGATATGATATGGTTGTACATAGGCGGTCTCATGGTTTTAGATCACTAATGCTACTTTGTGCCATCCTGTATACAGTTTGAAAATAAAATATATAATGTTAGATGTATCTTAGGGTAAACGAGTCGGAAAATGACCCGCGCGTTACGGCGGGGGCTAATATGTTACTGCAACATAAAAGTGTTTTCATCAAATGCGTCATACACCGGAATAAAAGTAGTACTCTCAATGAGATAAAGCAAAGAGATCCAAAGTCAACGAATTGGTGCAACCTCCTATAATACTACTAATGCTAATATACACGATTTAGGTTATTTATATATGGTCTTATGTTTGTTGTTAAAAAATTAAACTTAATAAAACTAAGAACAACTACTACTTGAAGATTTTTGTACCATATAATGATATCAAACTGATTGAGCTTCATTTTGTACTTTTAACGCCAAATACCTTCTACAGTTTTTATTCAACAAAATTCAGATTATGAATAAAACATCTTTTTTAATCAATATAGACGCGCTAATAAAGTGCAAAGCACTGGGCAAACTTGTTTCAGGTCACGCTGGAACCCCATTCACCATTTTATTGAGCATTTGGCAGTCAAAAAGTAGTTAACATAAGTATATTCAATTGAAATTTAGGCGTAAATTGAATTACAACAATGCAGTCAATCAAATTAAACCTTAAACAAACAACATTACCTAATATAAGCGATTCAGAAGGCGAACACTCCAACGTTCGTTGTTTCGCAGCCCTGCTATGATCCGTTTTAGCATCAGATTGGCACGACGCTCCTCGACAATTTATCCCAGTGTCAATCATACGCCTTGGAAACCGTCCACGAAAGCATCATCGCATATTCTGACAAAATCCAGTAACAAAGAAGATAGTAAGCAAAAGATGAAAAATCAAACAACAAAACTGCAACTTATTATTATCTAACAAAAAACAAAAAGCATGTATCTTTTTTCACTAAGCCGACCCCGCCAAGATACGGATGGTCTCATGTTTGTCACAGCCGTTGAGACTCATCACAGTCTCACACCAATTCATCTATAAACCATCAATTCATAAGTCATAGCTCCCCGCATACCTTTCCTCAAATAACAGATATACATTATGCATTAGCCGAAATATAATGTTATGATAAATGATCTAATCTTATTTCATATAACTGATTTAAACCTTTATACTATTGCGTTTCTACACTAAACTCAAAGGTATGGTGACAAAGTATTACTGGACGCAAATAATAATTCTGATCATAAATCCTAACAGGCTACTTACTTCTGTTTAATCCTGCATGCTTTGCTTGCAAAAGAGCATGAACAAAGGCAGCCGCATTTTCACATAAAGGCTCTTTTGTAAAAGTAACATGTTTCAAATTGTTGTGCAAAATAGTCACATTATGCACCATAAAATGCAAGGAATGAAAGTCAACATGAAGCTAAAAGCAAAAAAGACTCGAAGAATGGTACCTTTCCTACATCAACATGAACAATAGAAGTCTTGACTTTCTTAATCTCTATGTTTTTCTTTGCTTCTTTCACTACCATTGAAATATCAGTGGTGTGCCACAACAGCTGTAGAAAGAAGCTGAACAACTGCAAAAAAGATATACACGTAGTTAGTATACCCAGGAAGCGAAACCATCAAAAAAGGGGGTGGTAAATAAATTGGAAAAAAGGAACCACAGATAGCAGGCTACGCTGAATCAACAACGGAGTAAGCGACGTATGAAAGTCAAATATGTAAGCTTTATGAAAAATGTTCTGGTGGTTCTTTGTTGTCTTGCCTTATCAAATGAATGTTATGTTCAAAACTTCTGCAAGAAGCTATAAATACTTACTGACAAACTCATTTTAAATAAGTGTGGACTAAATCCATATTCATGATGACTAACCTGTGGCAACCGTATTAGACAGCCGATCACTTGAAGCAAATCTAACGACGTTACTTATAGTATTTAAGCCTGCACTTATTGTGTTATGATCACCACCTGCAAGAAAATAGGAACACATAATGTTCAGTACATGAAAAAGCATAACCCAAAAACGGTAGAAGTTAACGGAAACATATATTTACACGGAGAGTGCGTTGACTGAGAAACGTTTCACATATATCTACTGGCCATTACAAAATAGACATAATAGTTAAACACGGACCCATAAATCAGCGACATAAATTATCCGCAATTTCTTTCCGTAACAGACTTGGTACTTTATTAGAAACTTACCGGGAAGCAAAAACATTTGATCGTTTGAATTTCTTACTTGTTCCACCATTTGCTTTATGACGATTCCCATTTTTATATCACTGTAAAAAACACAATTAAAAGGGTGGTTTGTGACTTGGCTAATATTGGTAAGAAAATGCACTATTACAGAATACTAAGGTAATAAAATAAAGAATGTAGTTGGTTGTTGTTCAAAGATGACAAATATTTATCAAGAAAGTAGGTACTAATGGAAAGGCTATAAGATTAACAACAATGTTGAGTGATCCAACTAATTACATAGCCATAGGACATAATTTTACAATTTAAAGGTTTGTAGACTTACTTTTCAAGTGAAAGCAATTTTATAAACAAATAGGAATGGAGCTGAAGAGAAATTCAAAAAGGGGAAAAAAACCTTTATCAAGTTTGCATAATATCTTTTTTACCAAGTGGTGTTGGTGCGTATTATTCTTTCGACAATAACGTAGTACTCATCTTTTTTTCGCTTTGATCACAGTTAAAAAAACCTAAGATTTGGCACAAACAGACCATAACATCATAACCACTTGTTGACTTTAACAGGTCAAGTGCATACCTTCCATCACATCTATACAATATTAGTGACACTTAAATCCAAATACATTTCGAGCGTAGAGTTCATACCATACACTATTAACCACTAATACAATGTGTAGCACGTCCCTCGCCAACCTTAAGTATGTACTGCAAAACCAACATATAAGAAATTAGCCTAATTACAGGAGGCATTTGATAGGTTCCATTATTAGTTGAACAAAAAAAGACTTACCACAAACCCATTTCTCTCAAGAATTTCATCGAACACATAGTAGGCATAATATCCCCTTATTTCCATCCACCACAGCGTCACTCGCTGATTCACCTTTAACATCTTCAATAGGTTAAGTATATGTTTAAAGGAACCATACTTGTCATGCATTTCACCATCAGAATCGAAACCCTATAAAAAATTCCAACATCAATATTCTTATCTTGGTCGTAATGTGTCCTTTAGTTCATCCTAAACCCTAATTTTCCATAAATAATTGCCAAAACCCCAATTAATTTATAACAAAAAAACATATGATAGGACTTACTATTGGTGGCCGGAGTTAAGACAACGGCGCATGGTTCGCCGGAAAATGAATCTCTAGAACTTGATGGAAGATGCGACGATATGATTTTGGTAAGTTATGAGATCGGTGTGTGCAACGCAGCTTGTTCAGATCGTTTTATGGATGTGTGTGTGTCGAAACATCTAGAGTGGAGTGGAAAGCGGTGGAGGCAGATATGTATATGAACGAAAAATGGACAGATGGAGTTGGGCCAAAAACAGTCCGCTAACGGGCTTAGCCACTATTTTGTCGCTTCCTTTATGCTCTTTAGTATATTGGTAAATAAGATGAAAAAAGGGAAAAAGTTGCACTATTAATGATGATAGATACTTGCGCCCATGTATAATCAGAGAAGTAACATTCAGGTGATAAAATAGGCCATTGTTGTAGCAAGTATGCTTATTAAGTTATGTATATTTACTTAAAAAATATCAACCTGTGCATTCTAAATTTTGTCTAAGAAATCCTTATACATTATATTCGTGGTAGTATTTGGTAGATGGTTTTCTTGTTGTCTAAAAAGTATTTTTAACCCATGAGGCTTTGTTGCTCGAGATAAGGCGACATATAGTTGCCTTATAAACGACCGACTCCTGCTCTGTTCTTATCTTAAAACATTGTGCATCAAGTAAAAGGTAGTTGCCATACATTCTGAACAGAGCATAATGTGGTATGTTCAATTGTTCATCAGGCTTTTGCATAAAGTGCAACCACGTTAGACGTTCAACGGATGAGTCGATATGGTATGGTTGTACATTAGACGTTCAACGGACGAGTCGATATGTTAGGGTTATACGTTAGACGTTCAACGGACGAGTCGAGATGTTATGGTTATACGTTAGAGGTTCAACGGATGAGTCGATATGGTATGATTGTACATTAGACGTTCAACGGACGAGTCGATATGTTAGGGTTATACGTTAGACGTTCAACGGATGAGTCGAGATGTTAGGGTTATACGTTAGAGGTTCAACGGACGAGTCGAGATGTTATGGTTATACGTTAGACGTTCAACGGATGAGTCGATATGGTATGGTTGTACATTAGACGTTCAACGGACGAGTCGATATGTTATGGTTATACGTTAGAGGTTCAACGGATGAGTCGATATGGTATGATTGTACATTAGACGTTCAACGGACGAGTCGATATGTTAGGGTTATACGTTAGACGTTCAACGGATGAGTCGAGATGTTAGGGTTATACGTTAGAGGTTCAACGGACGAGTCGAGATGTTAGGGTTATACGTTAGACGTTCAACGGATGAGTCGATGGTGTGTTGCGAACATCACGCAAACCTTACAGTTATGGTAAACAATACTACGCATGTCCTTATTCAAAGGTGAACTATCAAAACATAATTATTTATGTAATATAAAATAATTTGCTTGTCAAAATGACTTTTCTTATGATTTCCTTACTACGTAACAGCCAGGAACTCAAGATAGAGGATGTGGCTACTTTATGTGGATGGATGACCTCAGGCTCCATATAAGTTCTTCTTCTGGATCGTCAACACCTCCAAGTTATTCTCCGGGAACTTCAACACGTCCAAGTTATTCTCCGGGATCTTCCAGATCTGCACAGAATCTCGGAAAGGCAGAGTGCTCAAATTGTAAGTTCTTGGCTGAAAAGATAAAGACACTAGAGGCAAAGATAAAGATACTAGAGGGAGCACTAGAGATGGAAAGGCATCCCGAGAAACACACACTTGAGTCAGCTGCAATACTTCACGAGCTCTATAATGACATGGGAAAACTTGGTTTGGAGTAGTTTTTCATTAAGATAAATCAATTTAGCATTTGGAATGTAATTCATATGCTTTAATGTTTGAGTGTTTATCGATTTCTAATGTAATTTAATGTTATAATAATAAACGTTAATCGATTAGGAATCATTCCGTGTATTTTGATTATTTATTGTGGTTTAACTACATTCAATTCAGTTAACTTTGAAGTAAATTTATCAAATTATCAAACTAATAAATGATAAAATAAATAAATAAAAATAACATTTCACACTTTTCTAGTAGTGTTTGTTAAAATAACATTTCACACTTTTCGGCCGGGTCGGTCCGGTTCCTCGTTTCGTATATAATTATTATATAAAATGATTTTTTATAAAATATATAATCATTATATAAAATATCATTTCTGAATTTATAAAAAGTATTTTAAATTTTTGTAATTTTTTTTAAATGAAATTTAGGGTCGACATTGTCGACCCTAAAATCTTTTATAAATTGTTTTATATATTTATATATAATTTTAAATGCATTTTATATATTAAAAAAGCATAAAGTGATTGAAAAATATTAGGGTCGACATTGTCGACCCTAATTTTTTCTCGACTCAAAACTACAATTTTGTTGTAGTGTGCTAACATGCTGATATGTGCATTTCTAGTATTCTAATCTATACCATTCGTGTGTTCATCATAGAGCGTTCGTATCTGAAGCTACTCGGATTCTTAATGAATTTGACATTGGCAGGACAAAAGTGGTCACCGCGTCTCCTCATTCCTATCTTAAGATTAAGGCACCAAAGAGGGCACAAGTCACTAATGTTGAAGCATAGTCTAATGTTAAAAGCTTAATGGACCAAACTTATATGAGCTCAATAGCGACCAATTGCCACACTTTAATTTTATTTTTTGGTACAAAATTATATTCATTTTCCGGTACAAGATTACTAAAAAAAGTCAATAATTGTATTCTTATTTTCTTCACGTTGAAGATGATGAAGTATGATTTTTTTAGTTTTATAATCAGCTGCGTTGACAACAATGCGAGGAAAACGTAGTATAGTATTTTTATTTACTTGAATGATCCTCATTCGCTTTAGTATATAAACAGCAAAGATTTCAATTCTTTAACCTATGTGGATGTAAATTTGACATGCTTTTTATCAAATAATGTGCATGCCTACATGTGTTCTCTTACATTTCTATATACCATTTATCTGTTTACTATAGATCGTTAATGTTGTACTTTGAAGCTGCTTTGATAGTAGTGACATTTTAAATACGGTTATAAAGTGAATGGCGCAACTGGATTCAGAGTTCCTTATTGGGGTGTATTCTCAAATCATTCATTTTTGTTTCGTTGAGGACTTGCGGTTGAGGAAGTAACAGGGGATAATGCGACTAATTTTGTGTTTTTTGTATTAATTCTCAAAATCCTTGCTGTTTTGAAATTTTTTGTTTTATAATAAACTTCATAAACAACTAGGTGTTTTTATTCTAGCCATGTAGATGATCCTTACACAATGTACTCTATAAACATGGAACAATTCACTTCTTTAGCCCATGTGGGAATTTTGATATAAGGTTTCCTCTCGTAGTTTTGTTCTTTTTTATTTGGTTGTTGTCGATAACGCAACTCTTTTTGTGTTTCTGGATTTACATGCCATGAAATTAATAATTAACCGTCCTTGGTAATATAAATCGATTTTTTGTGTCTAGATTAGTCGAGAAACTCACTAATCTAAGAGTGTGCTTTTCAGTTAAATTTGGTTGTAGTTTATGATGAAATATTGAAGTCTTCTCTTCTGCTATGCAAGTAGCTTATTACAAGCACTATATATGTTAAATATAGTACTTATTTAGCATTATAATAAGAATTCTTCTAAAGAAATTAGTTGGCATAGCACCAATAGGTAACTTTTATGTTACTGATCAATCAAGTCACCATATATATGTGAAACTTTCATGCTATCATTAACAAAAAACGCGCCAATCTTTCAGTTAAAGGTATTATGGTAGATGGTGATTGGATTGTCGAAACTGATCTTGTTAAACAAGAATTTAGAAGGCACTTTACGGACAGATTCCAAGACGGGTTTGCTATTTTCGACAATATTGTTTTACGCTCTTTTTATTGGTGTATAGCTAGATGTAATAGAACTTTGAATTGGGTTAGTTGGCTTCAACGCCCTTTTTTGATTCCTTTGTAATTTACTAGCTTCTTGCTAGTGTAACTAATAAAGTCGCCGTTCAAAAAAAAAGAAACCGAACTCAAACTCAGTGTCGTTTGGTGACTGTGACATGTCTATCCATATTGGATAATTTTGGTGACTAGCACCTTGTGATTGATTTCATTGTACATTGAGACTATGTCTCTTGATGATACATGTACTAGAAATATAGCCAACAAATTAAAGTTGGCTCAAATCACTAATGTTGCACCAGAGTTGCCTCATATCTTTAGTCACATGAATGGCAATAATGGTAAGAGCTTAAAGGACCAAACTCATATGCGCTCAACAGAGACATTACATGGAGATCAAGCCACACCTTAGTTCAATTTCGTTACATGTCACGGCATAATCAATATGACTATAGGTAAATTCCGAAGGATATAGGTGAAACGTTTAGAGATCAAAATAAACATCAACGGCTAAATACTGGATATACAAGTTTGGAGTACCACTAATTTTAAGTGACAACAAATAAAGAAATTAAAAAGTGTTTGTTAAGTTGATACAGATATTAAAAATAATAAAGACCTTTATATCAATTTTCGATCACATGAAGGTTTGATTTCATTCTCAACACAAATTGTTTTCTTACAATGTTGTATATACCCAAAAAAGATATAATTTCTTTCACCTGTGTGGGATATCTAAGGTTGAACTAATCTTCAGAAATTAATGTAGGCAAAGTTTGAATACGGTTGTTAAGGGACGACGCAATTGGATTCTGAGGTCTTTTATGAGGAACAAATTTTATCACGGTTTCAAATGAGTTTACTCTCAGATTTTTCGTTCTTTTTTGTTTGAAAAATTGGCAATAATGCAACTTGTTTTGTGTTTCATGGATTTCATGCCATGAAGTTAATCGAGTATTCAACGTTGCAAGTAGTTTAGTTTTAAGCGTTTTATATGTTAAATATACTTTTCATATCACTTGGAGCATGTCTCAAGTGACTTTGGTTGTTCAAGTGTAGCTTGAGGTTAATGTGGCATCTCAGTCGCATTCTTTTGTTTTTAACTGTTTTTTGGTGTAATATATTTTACTGAGGAATTTCCCTTTACCCAAAAAGAAAGTGGGAAATATTTGTCAGAGTGATTAATTAAGCTCCCTTTGCGAAACATCAATAGTTTGGATAAGTGAATTGGACTCGACTTCTGTGAGGTTCGATGAGTTTTTTGGCAGAACTCGTGAAGGTAACACACATCTGTTGGTTAAAAAAATGAAAAAAAAGAAGAAAAGAATACAGAATCTGAGATTCACACCGCTGACCTCGACACTATAACACGGTTCGGTTACCAAATACCCAACACACTATCTTATAATATATGTCTTCCTATCTCTATTTTACTTAAAATGTTTACAGTTGACAAAAACTTTAGAAATAAGCTTACCCCATATGATAATAGGCTGGTTTATTAAATGTACTCTTATTCTAAATTTGCAACATTTGTTCATAGGCAAAGAATATGCGAGTTAACTTTAGATTTTTTTTTTGCTTAAAAGTAGATGTGGCAAAATAGGTGGGCCAGGTTAGGTTTGAGTCGCGGGTTTAGATAGGTTTGGGTTTAAATGGGTCTTGTTCTAGATGGGTCTTCTAGAAACATGAGTCGATATAGATCGGGTCCGGGTCTAAATGAGTTTTGGTCACTTTTCATAATTTTTTATTGTTTTTTGCAAAAGCCAAGGTTACTCTATCTACTAAACGAAGTGATTCATTAACCCTTTTTTCCGTTTACGTAGGCTTTTGTACGTTTTCACTGTAAGATGGTATGAATTTGTGTTGTCTTAGATTACTTCAGAGCATGCGCATATAATGGATACAAGATTGATAGCATGCATATAAACAGTAACAACATAGGTAGCATGCATGTAAACAGCTACAAGTTTGACTAAAGATATGGGTTAACATTCACATGTCTTCTTGTACGTTTTGTATATTTTTTTTATGTTTACGCACGTTTTGTGAGGGTGACACATCTATATATGGAGCTGGATGATTCTAGTAACACACATTGTTTGGTACCTTGTGATTGATTAAGGTGTACATTGGTAGGACAAAGTTGTACCGGAGTTTCCTCGTATCTTACATGTGCCTTAACTCATTTCGTAACATGTCACACAAGAATCAACATGGCTAGGTAAGTTGAAAAGGATCGCTGAAATCTTTGAGAACGAAATGAACACCAACTGCTATTGGATGTACATAGAAGATTGCTAAATGTTTAGTTGCGTAAACATAGAAAATTTAAATAACAAGTTTGGAGTACTTATCTTTAAGTGACACCAAATAAACAAAAAAATTTCGTTAGCTTGATACAATATAAAAAAAAAGTCTAGACTTTTATATCAGTTCTCCGTTACAAGAAAACAAAGAAGTCTAATATTTGGTTTTATATAATAAACTCCAATGGCATCTGTAACCGAAAACATGATATCATTCTCAACACGAACTGTTATCTTACAATGTAGTATATAACAAAATACTTGTAAGATTTAGCTTCTTTCACCTATGTGGGATAGGCAAAAGTTCAATGTAGATCCAAGATTTATCATAGATCCAATGAACCAATAATAGTCACTCATTTTTGCATTAAATTTAAAAACTCACTTTTCACTTTTAAAAAAAAATTAAATATCTCACAAACCGTTAATCGTTACGCAAAACGAATCATACCATCACGACGAGAATTAAATCATCTTTCTATAGAGGGGCACTTCTATATACTTTCGACGAACTTTTTTTTCAATTCAAATCACATGTGATTTTATGAAATCGAATATGATTTTATGAAATCTCATGTGATTTGTGATACAAATCACATGTGATTTCTTCAGACATAGCTGAAAAAAAAATCAAAAAAAAATGGTCGAAAGTATATCAAAGCGCCCCTTTATAAAAAGATGATTTAATTCTGGTCGTGATGATGTATTTTTTATCGGTTGACGATTTACCGTTTGCAAGATATTTTATTTTTTTAAAAATGGTGGAAAGTGAGTTTTTTTTTTAATTTAATGAATTTTTTTTTTTGAACAGAAGATTTATTAAAACACAAAACTAGCAAGACGCTAGAATTACAACGTCACAAGATAAGGATTTTTGAGCCATTCGGTCCAACTGAACGAGGCTTTACACCTAAACTTACACCAATAATAAGAACAAGAAACGACATTATCAAAGATAACCGCCTTGGATGGATTTTTAGACTCGAACAGCAACTTATTCCGAAAGGACCAGATCGACCACCATAACACATAAAAAACTCCTTCGAGCACCACCTTAAGCTTAGCCGTAAGCCGCAGCGAGATCAACCAAATTAACCATTCCTCGTATGAATTAACATCCACGTAATCTATATTCCACCAAGAAGAAATCTTACGAACCACCTGCCTTACCAAGTTACATTGAAAGAACAAGTGACTAGAGGATTCAACCCCGCAGTCACATATAGGACATGACAAGGATTGAATATCCATACCGCGACGAGAAATATTAAGTCTCGTAGGAAGTGCATCCATCTTGATCTTCCAGGCAGTCATGTTCACCTTAATGGGCACATACTTCACCCAACGAGTTCTAGACCAACCTCCCGGGTATCTATTCTCATCAATCACCTTTCGAAAAGAGGCCACAAAAAAGTCTCCTGAATTAGATAGAGACCATACGTACATGTCATTCTTCGGAGTAAGAGAAATTGAATTAACCATGTCGGACAACTCTTCATATTGAACTTGCTCGATGCCACCCCTAGCTTTCTGATGAAACGAACTGTCCAACCTAAAATCCTTCAATTTATCACCCACTGACACCTTTTTATTAGTCTCTAAAACGTATAAACGTGGGAAAAAGTCTTTGAGCACCTACCCTTCCAGCCATCTATCCTCCCAGAAAGTAGTCGATTCCCCATTACCCATATTAAGCTGTAAATACTCTAAGAAATTAACCCCTTGTTGTTTCAAAACTTCAACTTCCCGCAATATACTAGTCCAGCAAGACGAAGCTCCAGAATTAATGGCCTTACCCACTTTCCCTTCCACACCATGAATCACCTTTATGACTCTCGCCCATAAAGAGGTTTTCTGAGCATAGAATTTCCACACCCATTTAAACAATAAGCCCCTATTCAAAGCGTACAAACTGGATACTCCGAGACCTCCTTTTTCTTTCGACGTCAATATAATACTCCACTTAACCCACGAAGCTTTATTACTTCCAAGATCATGACCTTTGAAGAAACGACTCCGAATAGATTCAAGTCTTTGAAGAATAGTAGAAGGAACTTTGAATATCGACATATGAAATATAGGCATAGATCCTAAAACTGACTTAAGGAGAGTCAATCTACCACCAATAGATAAAGTTTTCATTTTCCATCTCGATAAACAGGACGTTACTTTCTCAACTACCTCATCCCAAGCATGAACCCGCGACATAGAATCTGCGACTTTCGTACCTAAGTAAGAAAAAGGAGTATTAAGGATAAGACATCCGAGCTTAGAGGCCGCTTGCTTAACCTTCACGTCCTCCACATAAATTCCTAGAATCTTGCTTTTACTCATATTAATCTTTAAACCCGAAGCTCTATGAAAGCATTCCAATGCATGAACAAGAGTATTAATATTTGAGTCGCACCATTACCCAACAAACATCATATCATCCGCATAGAATAAATGAGATAAATTTAACGAAGAACATAGCTTGATTCCCGTATACATACCCTCATCGACCACTCATTGAAATGAGAGATGTAGACTTTCCATAATAAGAATAAATTAGAAAGGAGATAGCGGATCACCTTGCTTGAGACCTTTAAAAAATTGAAATTCCTCCGTTGGGTTACCGTTTACAATAATGGAACTACGAGATGATCGTAAGCAGCTTTGAATCTACAACCGCCACTTGTTACCAAATCCGAACTTATATAAGACATCGTCCAGAAAATCCCACCGAACCGTATCATACGCTTTCTCAAAATCCACTTTAAAGAATAACGCTTGTTTCTTCTTAGTTTTACACCAATGCATAACCTCATTAAGGATGAACGGGCCATCCAAGATTTGTCTCTCCGCAATAAACGCAGATTGCACTTCATTCACAATGTCATCTAAAACCCCAACGATGCGATTCGCGAGGATTTTGGCGACAATCTTGTATATACTTCCGATTAGACTAATAGGCCTAAAATCTTTCACCATGTTTGCATCAGGGATTTTTGGAATCAATGCAATAAACGCCGAATTACAGCCAATTGGGAAGTTATTATGGATGAAAAAATATTTAACTGCCTCAAATACCTCGTTATCAATCGTTGGCCAAAAGTGACGATAAAAACCAAACGAGAATCCATCCGGGCCGGGGGACTTGTCCATCCCACAGTCCCATACTTCCCTCTTCACCTCCTCCATAGACACCATACAATCCAAGTCGTCCTTTTATCCGTTCGATAAGGATCTCGGAAAACACATATCAATACGAACTCGGTCATCTTTAGGCTCGTCAAATCTATCTCGGAAATGCTAAAAAAAATGTTCTTTAACTCTAGACGGCTCTTCGATCCACTTAACATCTATCATGACGCCCCGAATATTCTGTTGACTACGCTTCTTATTAATCATCCCGTGAAAAAATTGAACATTTTCGTCTCTTTCCACGGACCATTTGATTTTGGCCTTCTGAGTTGCTTCTATTGTCTGGATTTGATTAAGATTTTGAATCGAATTCAGGACCTCCAGTCTTCTAGGAACAGTGTCGTCCGTAGCATTACCATTATCAATGACCTCGTCCAATTTCGCTAGCTCCCCTATAAGCCTAGTGATCTCGGCCTTTGTATTGTTTCTATTCGTACTAAGCCATCCCCGAATCCTTACTTTGAGAAATTTCAATTTATACATCAAATTTCGCATAGCATTAGACTTATCACCAGGAGTATTCCTCCAAATATCGATCACAAAATTATCAAACCCGTCCAATGCCAACCAGTGATGATAGAAACGAAAAGGAATCGGCCCGTAATCATATGTAGACTCACGAAATAGAATGGGACGATGATCCGATAAATATCGCTCCAATGTAATAGCATTAATATTGGGGCAAGTATTCATCAGACCATCCGAGATAAGGAACCTATCAATTTTGCTCATCTTAGTAGCTGATTTATGGCTCCATGTAAAAGCACTTCCTCCTAGAGGAACCTCAACAAGACTCGCATTAGCAATAAAGGAATTAAACACATCCGCCCCACGAACATTAAAAACCGAACCAAACCTGTCCGATTTAAACCTCACCTCATTGAAATCGCCCATCATTACTACCTCACCATCCCACTGACTAGAAACATGAGTTAAGTAATCCCAAAGCATTCGTTTATCACGCGAATCATGAGGAGCATACACGACAACAATAAAGAGATTAACATTAGTCTTCAACCACACGCCCCGAATAATGACAAAGTAGTCAAAAACAGTTACGTTGTTTTTACGAAAAGAATTCGGATCGCACATACACAAGATCCCTCCCGAGTTTCCTACGGAATCACTATGAACATGATCAAAGCATAAATTACCCTAACATAATTTCACACTAAGTAAATCAATACTCTCCATCTTTGTTTCTTGGAGAGCTAAAAATTAACTCTATTCTTGACACACAACTCCTTGACCCAGTCTTTTTTGGCCTTTTGGGCTAGGCCTTGAATATTCAATGATAAGAAATTCATCGAAAAACCCCAGCCGCTCCCTGTGATTCAATTATCTCAGTCATATTATTCATACAACCCTCCGTGTTATATCTTATAGTACGACCCACCTTAACTAATTCCTCCAATAAGCATAAAATAGAACCTCCTATTTCCGGTGCCGCAGATCTTTTGAATTTTCCTAAACAAGCAGACACTGAATCTTGAGTATTAGAGCCTTTCACATCATGAATATCTTTTTGTTCATCCAGAATCTCAACATCATCCCCCTGTTGTAAATTCTCCACATTGGTACTCCTAACATTCTCCTCGCTTAAATTAAATTCTCTATTTTCAGCTACCGGTGTGACCCCCGGAGGGTATTTAATACTTTGATCGTCTTCAGTTCCATTAACATACGTATCATCTTTATTTTTATTGAGCAACGAGTAAAGGCCGAATGGATCCTCTGAATGATTTTTCTTCTGACCAGAAGATTCGTCGAACATTCCGCCTACCTCATTCACATCATTATCCTCCCCACAACTATGCTCATCATGACCTAAACGTTCATGATCGTTAATTCCCTCTTCTGACTGGCTTTCATCATCCGAATCATCCAAAAACTCCAGAACCCATCCTGGAACTTCTTTAGCACGAATCCAACACACCTTACCTCGGTAAACTATTTTGAAATTCTTAAATATATTCGAACGAAGTTTCGTGTAGATACACAATCTCTTGGAGTGGAAATACAAATCTTCTTGATCATCAAAGTCTAAAGTTCTCCCCACTTGGCGGCAATCCTAAAAAGTATCCCGACCAAACTTTAAAAGGGATACTTCACTTCTACCCACACGGTTCTACTTCAGCATAAAATCGTTAGACGCTTGCCTCAACACGAGAACCATTGAAACCGCCCCAGTATATACTCTAAATAAGTTCGTAAGACTTAACGGATCAACTCAAGTATGATCCATAACTCTCCCAAGTAGCGAATTGTCAAATCATCGAAACCTTCATTAATAAGCGCTTTTTTGAGATTAGATAAGGAGGCCACTTCTTTCGCTCCGGCAAATAAGGACTTGACAAATCTTTAGAGAAAGGACAATCATCAACCTAACCCACGGTCGCTGTAAAGATTCACTCTCCATATATTCAGTTGCCTGATAACACATCAACAAACGATTTACCGTTCTCCATGGAGCCAACACCCTTTCTAGGAGTAAAGACCCCATTCCTGTTATTCCCACCATCTTTTTTAACATGTTCAGGCTTACCACTCTTAGGATTCCCATTCGCAGGAGCCCTATTAAATCTCGTAATATTAGCATGAAGTTTAATACGGCCCACCCAAATCGTACACAAATTACTGACCAACCTCTCCACATTAAAGACATTGATAAACCGAACAAAACCAAATCTTTTACCTTCTCTGGACCTCTTCAAAGGAATGAAACTGTCCACAACATGACCATATACCTTGCATGAATGGAAAAGATCTTTGGCGGTAAACAATTCCGGAAAATTTGTAACAAAAATCGACGTAGAAATCTTATACATCATCTTCCTTTGATCTAAAACTTCCCATAATAATAAGCACCGATTGGTTTAAAATAGATGAAATTGATCTGTAAATTAGATGAAAAATATTTGGATTGAAGGGAGATCTATAAAGTTAAAAATAGGATTGGGTTTTGGTTTAATTTGAATTTGAATGATGATAAATTGTTTAATTTTAGAATTGAAGTGGTGGATTTGAAGGAAATTTTTTTTAAGGATCTGGGTTGATCTGGGTTTTCGAAGATAATTGATAGATGAAAATGAGGATTTACTCAATTCGTGTTGAGATTCTTGTCAAACATTAAGACGCCAACGTAACAACAAAATTATAAATATAAATTTTTTTCGTTAATTTTTTTAAATAAACTTTATGGTATTTTTTAAAATTATTATGCAGATTAAGGGTGTGTTTTGAAAGTGTTTTTTTCTTTTAAAAACATATACTCCCCCGTCTCAAAATTATCGCCCCCCGACAAAAAACACACAGTTTGAGAAAAATGCGTTTATTACTGTTTTCTCTTTCTTACTTTTTAGTAGAATGACAATTTACCCTTAGCTAATTAATTAAAGTCTTTTTAAAGTTTTTAATAATAATTTCAAACAAAGGTAATATATTAAACTTGATCAAACTTCTTTATCTATTTTTAGCAGTGGGCAATAAATTTAAACATCTTAAAAAAGAAACATGAACTATTAATTTGAGACGGATAAATTATTAAACTTTAGAGGCGGAGCTAGGGAGGTTGGGGGGAAGGTGGGCAGGTGCCCCCACCCAAAAAAAATGCAGCGTTATTTTTCCGTAATATGCCCCCCTCAAAAAACGTCTTTTGTATCTATATTGAAACTTAAATTCAAAATTTAGGTAAGTTTTTAGAGTACACAGTAAACTAACAAGTACTCCTCTCGTCTTAAAATTGTTATCTCCCGACAAAAAACACACAATTTAAAAAAAATATATTTATGAATGTTTCTTCTTTCTTACTTTTTAGCAAAATGACAATTTTTCCCTTAACTAATTAATTAAAGTCTTCTATAAAGGTTGCAATAATAATTTCAAACAAAGACAATGTAATAAACTTGCTTAAATTTCTTTATTTATTTTTAGTAGTGAATAATTAAATTAAGACATCTAAAAAGAAAACATGAAGTATAAATTTAAGACAAAAAAAGTACTAAATAAAGAAGTGCAAAATAGGTTTTGTTTTGTAGTATGAAGTGGGTTGATGATATGTAAGGTTGATTTTTTATATTTAAATTATTTTTTGTTAGTATTTTTTTAATTTATTGTTAATAGACATGTAAATATAGCATTGCACATCCAATTTGAAGATGGTTATTGGCACTATGGATATGGAAGAATATTAAATGACCCATTTCATGTACTTGCTTCGGCCTAGCCACAGGTGTTTTTTACGGTTATTTAGCTGGGAACAAACTAATTATTTAAATTCAGACACAAGTAATTGGTCTAGAGAATCAGTTGGTCTGGTTAACCGCTATGGACGTGTATGGGTAAATTGTGTTGTTGGGGGGCGCCACCCTGCCGCTTTACGTGGTTTAAATCAGACACAATTAAATTTGTCAATAGCAACATTGTTCTTTTTAACTCTATTTCCGTTATGTTAAATTTTTTTTTTTTGCCCCCTCTCAAACTATTTCCCGGCTCCACCCCTATTAAACTTTAACATTTTAAAAAAAAATCGTATGCATGTATAAAACATATCAATATTTAGCTTTTTTATTCGTAATCAATAGGTCTTTATGCCGGTATATTTTTCATCTAAAAATTCGCTACATATTTATTTGATATCTAATAAATAAATTTTGTTATATAAAAAAATCATAAATAGCAGAAATTTGTGAGGCTGTTTTGTAAAAAAGAAGAAGAAATTAACTAACTTTTTTAGCTAGTCTTTATTGGGCCGTCCTTTTTGGGCCAAAACTTAGCCCACCATCTAAACGATAAGATTTTCTTTTCTCTGAAAATTATTCGAGGGTTGTTAAAGGTGGATAACCAGAAACACACTATATTGGTAAACGGGTAAATGGATGTAGTTTTTTTTGTTCAAGTTATCTGTGGAGGGTAGTTTTTTTTTAACTCAGATGTACGCGGCTACACTCACCTAATCCTGTGACCACTTCCGACTCTTCTCTGACCACTCAAATATACACACCTAACGAGATTTGAACTCTTGACGTTTTGTTTGAAAACCAAAAACACTCTATTGGCGTTTTAGTTAAATCTTTTAAAATGTTCTAAATTTTAATTCAGCTGTGTGGCAATGCTTTCATATTTTATTTACCTTCTTCAAAATATGAACAAAGCTTAGCTTGCATAAGTTATTCGGGCAAAACATAGTATAATGTCGATACATGTATTAAATTTGTGTCAAATAATGTCAACTCGAATATAAACTAAGGACAAACATATGGTATGCTTATATTAGAATTATGTGTCAAATAGATGTATTGCTTTGTTAGATAATGAAAACCTTGTCGGAGGTAGTATATTATTATTACCCTTATATACAATAGGGTCAGCTGTGAGTGGGACGGGCCGTTGTGACTAGGCTGGGGCACATGGTAGCGTCTCGGGGTCGTTGTTTTCGGGTCAAATATAAAGGGCGGGATAAACAGACGAACACAGGCAAAAAAAACCACACACACACACACTCACAAACGTGAAGCCAGACACACACAGTGACACAGACAATCTGCGATCGAAATCTGGGGTAACAATATTCGAACGATCGTTGGTTCATGTAATTATTGCCTTTTTATTTATTTTTTGTTTATTCATCGGTGGTTGTGTTGATCATTTGTGTTTTTGAATTTCGTCGTTTAATAGTGTTGATTCGTGAATTATAGTTGTTGCATGTTCTTTTTGAAGTTAGAACTGTTTTATGGGTTTTGGATGATCGACATAGTGTAGCTGTTGGTAAAAAGTGCTGTTATAGATGTTAGGTTGTGTGTTCCATGTTTGGTTGTGAGGTAAGGTTCTTGCATGATGTTATTTTTGTCTGTTTTTGTTTTTATACTTTAGATGTGGTTATTGTGTGTTGTGGATTTGCGGTTTGTATTTTGATGGCAACCTTATTCCGACTGCAGAAAGTCTGTTGCCGAAAGTGTGTCGTTTAAGGTTTGCATTAGACTGTTTGAATTTTTTGTGTGTTCGAAAGTAATAAAATCATTGGTTGGCTGCATGTAATCATGGTTATTGTAAACTGTGTTTTATTTAGGTGTGGCCAAATGGTGGTATGCTTCTATATGTGTCCTTTTGGGTTTAGAGTTCGCAAATTTTTAGATTGTTTTTGCAGTAGTTAGTTATGTATATGTTCTTTTGCCTGAATTTAAGCTTTTAGGTTGTTATCGATGTTGTTTTGTGGAGGCCGCTAACTGGAAGTTATGGAAAGCATGATTGCCAAAAGTCAGGTATATGTTATATCTTTAATATCTTGGTGTGAGGTAGCATTACGTATATGTTTTCATGCATGGGTTCGTGTTTCCAGGTTTTCGATGATGTTATTGCCGCTAGGTCTGTCTCCACAGCGCAAGGCACAATCTATGCGATAGACAATGGCGATGGAACATATGCGTCTTGCATCTTTTACGGAAACAGTTTACCGTGTCGGCCGTTTGTTTCGGGCATTTTAATTTTCCACATGTCGTGCAATGTGTTTGTGGATCTATTTTTTATGTTAATTGTTTTGCTTTCATGATTCGATGACCTATTTAGTTTTTGTTTTGTCAAATTCTGTGCAAGTTGTAGGCGAGAGGTTATGCAAAACACTATGGCGAAAGGACAGGTACGTGTTGTATCTTTAAAGTTGGTGGTTTACAAAATTGGCCAATAGTCTGAGTCAGTGTATTCTTATGTCTGCCTTATGCCCCCAGCGTTTATTACTTATGCGTTCTTATTTCTGAGTTTGTGTTTTCAGATTCTCGGTGGTACTGTTGCCATTGGATTTCTATACAAGGCGCAAACTGAAATTTATGCAAGACATGTT
>BQNB010120775.1:8308-20575 GCA_026074375.1 Tanacetum coccineum | reverse complement strand
GTTACGATTATGGGCCGAATTGTCCGTTAATTAACTCTTGGATTTTCCTGTGACGGTAGATTTTAGTAATTATTAATTATTATTAATTATTATTATTATTAATTAATTAATTAATTAATATTATTAATTATTATTATTATTAATTATTAATTAATTAAATATATGACCCGACTAAGTGCAATCTATCTATTTTTTTCTCTCTCTTCTCTAACGCTTACCGGATCTTCCTTTCATAAACTCGACCTGTTGGTAGCTAACCATCTTTCTTTATCTGCTTCCACGTGGCAGGTACATGTCGGTTCCAAAGGTTATACTCCTGTAGGGAAACATGTACACTTTTATTAAAATAAAATCATATTATAATTAATAATAATTAACAGAAATTAAACAACAGAAAATAAAACAGACATAATTGGGTAGAAGCAGAAGACAGACGCAATGAACGATAAATAAGAAAACAGTAAAAGGTCGTGGAACGAGGCACGTGTTGGACACGCTTCCCTTAAAACAGATTCACCATCTGTTTCCCAGGGTACAACGTTCAAAGCTGTGGACCTGACATACTTGCCTGAAATATCACGAAACAAGACTGCTAGAAAACTTGTTAATTGAGCTTTTCTCTTTTGTGTGTTTTTCTTGTTGTGTCTTGAAATGGTTGAGATTGTCATCTATTTATACACATTCATATGCATATGGTGTAATGGTGCAATCAATGTCAATTAATGAGCTGCTATAAACCAAATCATAACAGCCAATTTAATTGTCAATTTTGCAGTTATAAACCTTTGAAACAAATCATAACAACCAATTCATTTATCAATTAAGCACACATTAATTTGCAGTTACCAAACGAGCTCGTAACTGACATTTAACCATTTTCCTCCATTCCAACTTTCCTTCTTTGAGACTCGATATCTCATTTACACTAACTCTGTTTTGGACATATACTAGCTCGACCTGGCCTTACATTTAATAATTATATTTACTAATAATTGTCTATGTCAAAAGTTAGTGAAAACACATTTTTCACTAAATTTTTTCCAACAGTTATTATACTACTATCATCGTATATATAATGATAATATATACTATTTGATAGTTCTATAGTTAAATGATGGAATTCATATAAGGGAATACCATACCATCTTTCGATTCGTTTGGAAACGCAGCTACGCAAAAACTAAGAAAAGAGAGAATAATAGTATCAGAGATACGGTTCTATAAACTCTAGTGTGTTTCAGTGTTTGGCTGACCCAATCATCAATGCCTAATTAGTTTATGAGAAAAGATCTATAAAGAAAAATGTTCAATTAAAGAACAAATTCTTTAATCTCATCTATTCATTTTATTTCCATCTAACGGCTTATATTAAATCTTATGTTTATTTAATTAAAAAACTCACTTTCATCTTATTTTTTAAAATTAACATATCTCTCAAACCGTTAATCGTTACGCAAATTTAATTATACCATCGCGAATATAATTAAATTATCTTTCTATAGACGGGCACTTTTATATACTTTCGACGAACTTTTTTTTTAATTTTTGCCCAGAAAAAATCACACGTGATTCGAAAAATCTCACGTGATTCGAAAAATCACATGTGATTCATTATTTGAAAAATCACACGTAAATTTGTAAATTCACATGCAATTTATGAATTTATGAAATCACACGTGATTTATTACTTTAAAAATCATAAGTGAATTTGTGAAATCACATGTGATTTATGAAATAGCACGTGATTTTTAAAAACAACAAATCACAAGTGATTTTATAAATCACGTGTAATTTTTCTTCACGAAAATTTTAACACTAGAAAATCGTCAAAAGTATATGAAATCGATTTTTTTTAGTTACGTCTAAAAAATCACATGTGATTTTTATCACAAATCAATGTTGATTTTTATGAAATCACATGTGATTTGTATCACAAATCACATGCGATTTTATGAAATCACATGTGATTCTGCTACAAATCACATGTGATTTTTTCAGACGTGACTAAAAAAAAATTCGAAAAAAATTCGTCGAAACTATATAAAAGTGCCCCTCTATAGAAAGATGATTTAATTCCGTCGCTGAGGTGTATTTTTTGTCGTTTGTCGATTTTACCGTTTGCAAAGATATTTAATTTTAAAAAAGAGGTGGAAAGTGAGTTTTTTTATTATTTGATGAAAATGTTTGGTTTAGGATTTGTTCTTTTGTTCTTTAATATGACATTGTTCTTTAATACTCACCTCTATTTATTTATCCATGTCGAGATTTTCTTATCACGTCTTTCTTTTTCAAAACTATTCGAGATTTTATTATCATATATTTCCTTTTCAAAAAATTGTATTTTGACTTTCAGTTATCCTTTGACATACACTTTAGAGCTTCAAGTACCGTGGTGCCAAAGCATATGGTCCATCAGCTCACACCATGGCGTCAAGAACCACACCGTTGGTGGTGTTTTCGTGCTCGTGCCAAGAATACCTGCCCACGCGGTGGGCTTTATTTCAATTTTGTTTTTGTTTTTGTTTTTGTGTTTTAGTGGAGTATGTATGAACCCAATCATGCTTACTTATAGTACCACTTTTTTTTATGAGGGAATAATGTTTTCGATGTTGTGGTGGATTCTAGTGTTATAAGAAAAAGTGCTAAAAGGCACCACCCCCGGCCACACCCATCGAATCCAGGGACGAAATTCAAACGGGGAGCCGGATGTGGCCCTAGGCCAACACCCTATTTTGAGTCACGAGTGTAATTTTGTTTCAAATATGTTGGTTTTTCAATACGTGCAACTTCGATAATTTTTTTTTTACTTTATTTTTTTTAGTGTAACTTGAGTTTAGCCTAAAAAATGTATGGTGAAAATTTTAGCACTTCTGATTAAAAAAAGTTTGTGCAACACCCATTTGAAAATCTTAGATTCGTCTCTGCAACGAACATTGCTATTTGTGTCTTTGTTATTCTGTTAAAGTAAGTGTTTTGTTATTTGTTACATGACGAGCTTAAAAATCTCATCTTTCATTTTCTTTGTTTCTATCTATGTTGCGCGGAAAATCTGTCGGGGTGACGTCTCCCGTACCGGAAACGTTTTGGAAACGTGAAACGGCTGGAAACGCCTCAGAAACGTTTCTGGAAAATAGGAAACGTTTCACGTCATTTGGAAACGTCTGATGTTGGGCAGCACGGGAAAAGATATGGAAAGTTTTTGGGCCTTTTAAAAGCTTTTCTACTATTAAAAACATATATTTAAGCCCGATTGAAGACCCAATCGTTTAAGGGTCCATTTTAAACATTAACCCCCTCTGTCCTCCCTTTGTCGCTCTATTTTCTCGACTTCTCTCCCAAGTCGTTTCTTGGAGAATCGGTTTTTGCTCATAACAATCTACGTCTTTTATCAAGGAACACCGATCAATATTTAGACGAGAAAACCAAGATGTGGGATGTTGGAGGAGATGAGTTCGGTACAATGGAAGATACGGGATATTTAAGGTTCGCTGAACTATCACTTGATTGGAGAAGAGCTCTGTAGGACCGTTCTTTTTCTCTCGGAAGGGAACAGACTTGTTGATACGTTATTACGGTATGGGTGTTCGATATGATGAGTTTCTTGATTGATCGTATCTTTTGCATATTTATTAAATTTTGATGATTGACATTTTGTAGCAACATTTGTTGTTGGATGTTGATGTTTAGTTATTTTAGTAATAATATTTATAAAATACACAAACGGTTGGTGTTTCCTGTTGTTTGATGATTTGTTGGGTTAGTGGGTTTCTTGTTACCCTGTTTCGTACCCCGATTACGTGTCCCGGTTCAGCCCGGTGCATTTGGGTTTGTGAGCTATCATGAATGTCTGTGTTCTTGGTCTTCTTGCGGATATCTTCTTGTTCTTCTGACATTGTTGTGTTTAAACATAATTATGAATTTAGAAAGCAGTTGGACACTGTTATTCAATATTTTTTTAAGCTAGTCAGAACCATGAAGAGGACATTTCAAAAGAAATTGGCATACATCTTCCTTGTATCTTTAAATTTTACTGTCAAAGGTCAACGCTGAAACACTCAAAATCGTGCTAATATTGCATCTATTGATGAAAATTTGTTCATAAACTACGAATATGTCAGAACTTGATAGTCATAACAATTGTAAAGTAGAATTTGCGGCTAGGTACGTCCTGCAGATACTTATGGACTGTAAAATGGAGTTATTTTAGTGAAGGAATACACTGTAACAATCACGAACCATCACAGCGTTTTTTTTTTTTTTTTTTATTCTTTTTTTTTTCTTACTTGGTGCAAAAAAATAGAATGGTTACTAAAATAATTCGAGGTAAAAATACATTCACTGGTTAGGGGACTATACTTTAGAAACTCATCCTCCGAATCAATAGAGTTTCATGGCTTGAAATACGTCTGCTATGTTTTGGGACATTAACGGGTTCCTTGTGGATGGTGACATTCCGCGGGTGATGAAGTTCACACGCTTTCAAATTCTTCTTTTGTTCCCATTCCTTGTGATAATCTTCGCACACTTGATCTATCTTATCTAGAAAATCTTTCACAAAGCAAAATATTTGAAGAAAGTGTCCCCCTTTGTCTTTCGAAGCTCCAATTTGGTAGAAATTAGTAGTTTTCTTCACAAGTGACATAACGCGTGTTTGTTCTTCCCTCACAACCTTTAGCTCCTCTTCACATTCTTCTAGAAATTCTTTCATTTCCTTTACAAATCCGTCTCGTCCACTGGCCACAACGTGTCACAAGTTCATGTATCTTCACTCACTCGCCCTGATAGGTTTGGACCCGTGCTTATAAAGCTGTCGTAATCTATTGCAGCAGCTTTCTTTACATTACTGAAATCTGTACTTAATCCCCCAAGAACAGGTAAGCCGAGCGTTATGTACTGCTTATCCCTCTCTTCTTTTGATATCATGGTATCGGAATCTTGATCACTTCTACTGCTTTGACTATTGTTTCTCCCTAGTTTAATATTCAGGTTAATCATGCAGCGCTTACCCTCTGCTCGAACCACTTGTTCCACGACAAAATGGAGTAGAGTAGTCTTCCCATCTGTGCTCTTAACATATGAAAGTTTCTTAAGGGCACTAAGGTTAAACCCTTTAGCATTACCTCTAGCAGTTCCAGCGTTCATTCGATTGCCTGCCTTGAGAATAGCTTCTAGAAGCTTCAAGAATATCCCACGAGCTCGTAACTCTTTACATCCTAATTCTAGCGTTTGCAAGGATTCTTTGAGATGCAATATCTCTGGATCATAGTTTGATTTAAATAACATCGCATTGATCCGGTTGAATGCTGTAGGGACCGCTATTAGTACATGATATAGGAAAGATTCAGCATCAGCAAGCTTAGTTATGTTTCCGTTGTATTGAAGGATCTTGGTAGCTTCTTCTACAGTTGGTGCTACTTTTGTTAGTTTTTCAAGAATATCGCTGCTTAATCCTTGACCTTCTGAGAGTGCATCAATGATCTCTTTACGAGAAGTTGCAAGAGATTTAAGTACAATTGCTATGTTTTGTGATTTTCTAGGATCAAGGACTGCAATTTGAGCAGACGGAGTTGAAGTTGAGCTACCAAATTGAGGGATAAGTATTTTGCTTCTTTATGATCATTTTTCTTCGTTGCGTTGTATCCAAATAAGGCTTCTATAAGTTCATCATCGAACCTATATACACCATAAACCATAACAAAAATTAGAAACAACTTGAAGGAAAAGGTAGTTGAATTTTAACATATTTAAGTCTTGCTTACCTTAGAGAGCCATCGATGATTATTCCACTACACGGACTGAATGTATCTGCATTCATGTATTCACCTTTATCCATGAAAAGGCTTCATCATTTTGGGACTTCTTGATTCCTCTGGAACTCTTTCTTCGTTTATGATCCTTCAACTCTAACTTTAGGTGCACGTAAGGTGGTTTTGAAGATGAACCAAAGACTTCCTGAATTAAATGGTGAACGGTGGTGCTGCAGGGGTTAATAATTATATATGTATATCTAGTTTCGGGGCGGGGCGGGTTGGGGATGTTGTGCACCGTCCCCGCCCCGAACCCGATAAAAATCCCCGTTAATGCCCCGAAACCCGCCCCGTAAACCGATAAGCATGCCCCGTCCCGCCCCAAAAACTTCGAGTTTCGGGTTCCCTTATTGGGTTCGGGGTTTTTTGCCATCCCTATTTAGCGCTTCAGGAATCAGTCGCTTTTTGGTGCTACGAATCCACGTGGAGAGCTTCTTTTTATGACTTGGTTCAAATTTTTTTAATTGGTGTTCTGATTGTTGTAATTCTAAACTAAATTGGGTTACTTGGATGAAAATCCTTAGACCTTGTAATCCTTTATAGCATCTTACTAGTTTCTAATAAATCCGCCGTTCAAAAAAAGATGAAGATGATAACTCTTTTTTAGAGTTTCAAACGCAAAGATTTAATAATCATGAAGTCGCCAAGACTCAACAATAAATGATAGGACTGAATCTTTATATACATATACGATAAGATATTGGAACACTTTGTACTCGTTTATTGTAATTTATCTCTTCTTTTTTACATGCAATAATAATTTTTCAAGAAATAGCTATGTATAATTTAATATGAGAATTTATAATGCTAAATGTAATATACGAATTTAGATTGTCTATATTTAGCGTCATATTTACATTTTGGTGACACTAGTCAGAATTGTCGTTAGACTATCCAATGACGAGCGCTTATATATAATTTTTATGACAAATTGTTTACTTTTTCGTAAGTATCTTGTGTTCGACATATTGAGGCTAAGCTAGCTATATCTATTTATTTTAAGAATTACAAATCAAATTCTATTTTACAAACATCTACACTTATTATAAACGCGTCATTTGCATGAAGTAAATAAATTTTGTTGTTACTCAAACCCGGCCCGATTTGTTCATATTAATAACCATTTTATTACTCGTTGCCCCTGTAATCATAATTTCTGGCTCCGCCACTATAAATAACCACTTTAATTTTACAGCACTTAATACATAAACTAGACAAACAGGCTCTTAATGACCTTGTATCATTAGGTAATTTGTGAGCGTCTATATATTGTTATTTATATAATTGTTGGTGAATCGATCACCGATTATTGTCGATTTACCTATCCATATATTAATCAATAAAAACTTAAAATTAGTTACTTGTCTAATTTCGTCGATCAGCATAACCTTTTATCTTTTTTTATGTCAAGCTTTACAACTTTCATGCTCGTCTATACAATTATACAAGTTTGAGATCTCAGTTGTGCTCAGTCTTATACAGATATCGCAAGTCACCCTACCGGCCTACCATAACCAAAATACGCGTGTTCTTTTTGTCATGTGTGTACAACATGAGAGGCAGATAGCACAAATGTGATGGTGGGTGATTTAACATGTTGCGACTAGTTCAGTCGATTATTCCTCCCATATGACATAGATGGATACGTATATCAAATGCACCCTTTGGTCTTTGTCAAAGTGTTGAATTTCTGTTAGCTTCGTAATCTTACCATAACAAGTTTTCAAAGATAAGCTAAAATTTGAATTTCTAAGTATGCAAGTAATCAAACACATACGTTCCAATATTTAAAAAGTCCAACTATTAAAGACACGTCAACAAAATGGATTTGGTCATATTGAAAGAAAATCAACATACCATATCATATCTTTCAAGGTGTCGAATTTTTATTACACGGCTTGTCTTGAATCTTGATTCATTATATATGAGGAGACCAACTTACGTACGAGTTCCTTGATGATGTATAAAAATTGATCAATCCAAATATCATACGCCACTCGAGAGTCAAGTCCACAACACGTTAGCCAAATTGTCAAATAAAAATCTTGGGGGTGATTTAAACTTTGTCAAAACGTCAAGTTTTAAAGTTCAATTCTTGCAAACATCTTGAAGTGGTTATGCTATAACGTTTTGAAAAGAGATGGTTTTACATGGTTGAGTATGTGTGGCGATAGGTTCAAACTATTAGTGATTTTAGTGTCATCAACTATTTTATATAATTGCAAACCTAAATTGTTTTCCATGAATCGGTAATAAAGGATTTACCTTATTTTCTCGCCAAAACCCAACCAACATGTATGTAGATGAAGAGTTGTGACTTTTGGGAATTAACCGAATTCTAACCACCATAATTGTTAAAATGTCGGTTTTATAACACACATATTTGGTCTCTATCAAACATACAAAAATCACAATCCTCTTTGTTATGCTTTGTTCTCTTATGCCTAAAAACAAAGTGTTTCTTCTTCAATTATCCCATTAAAGATTTCATGATATTCATACACAAATAGGGTCGAAATACTCTATTCAAAAAATACATACACGATTCAAGCAAGATATTTAAGACACCGTAACCTCAATTTCTAACACAAACCCGTGGATTAATAGACTAAAAACTCTCGAAACCATGATAAAAAAAGGTGGCACTGATATTGTATAGAACTATCTAATTACTTGAAAATTGGAAATATATTATAATCACATAAATATATGATATACTTGAATCCAATAATAATAGCAAAACAAATCAAGAAATACATTTTTGGCCAGAAATTTTACATATTGTTTTGATAAAAGCCAAAACATCATTTCATCTTTGTTGAGTTATGATATCGATTTTCTGTTGGTGGGGTTTCTTTATTTGGAAAGTGACTCACAAGGCTATAACTTTTGTGATCCTGAATTCCTGATTGGTGATATATATGATATATATATGAATGTATATGGAAATGACAACAATTTGCAGCCATCCTTTTTTTGAATTTTGATGTTCATAGATTTGATTTTGCAATGCTTTTATGTAATTTCGTTTTTTATATAGTTTTCGAGTTTGGATCCGTAATTATGATACCTGTTCCTGAGCATAACCAAGTTAATGAATAGTAAAATATTATTTTTCATCATAATTTGCGTTACGTGTGCAATCTCATTATTAAAAATATAACGTTAATGAGTTAGATTTTTAAATGAGCTAATTCTCTTTTTGCCCCAAAAGATTTTGGTGTATACACCTTTTGCCCTAAAAAAAGATCTTCTTTAAATGCCCCGGAGCGACCGAATAAAATATTAGTATTTGTACTTTTAAAGTACAAATTGTGTAAGAGTACTTTTTTAAGAGCTATTTCTATTTTGCCCGGTGTATACACCTTTTGCCTCAAAAAATAAATTAAAAATTATTAAAAGTACAACCAAAAAATATTTTTTGTACTTTAAAATTGTACCTTTTTTTACTTTTAATAATTTTTAATTAAGTCGCTCCGATCGCTCTGAGGCATTTAAGGAACACACTATTTTTTGAGGCAAAAGGTTCATACACCAATTTTTTTTTGGACAAACATAGAAATACTTTCAGTAAAATGTCAATTACAGTATATGTTTATCTATTCATTCTTTCAAAGTCAATGGCCAATTTGCAGTTGACAAAAATCGGCATGTGATGAGAAGATTTGTAAATGTACGACAACATATATATAATATATACAAGGCAAATCGCATAAAAAGGTACTCATCTTAGATTCAATGTCAATTAAAGATACTCATTTTCTTTTTCAATTTAAGGTATCGATCATTTTTTTTTTTGCAACGTTAGACAATTAACAGGTTTTTCGGTTACATTTCTAACGATCGTTATTTTATTATTGCATCGTTAGTCCTTTATATGATTTTGTTAAAAAAAATATTTTCTACTTATTTTTAAAAATTATACACGTTTTATACACACATTTTTTACACGTTTTTATACATAGTTTTATAAATATTTTTATACACATTTTTATACACATTTTTATTCATATTTTTATACACATTTTTATACACGTTTTTATGCACATATTTTTCTACATGCTTTTATCCATGATTTTATACATGCATTTTTATACACGTTTTTACAGACCACATTTTTAATGCACTTTTTTATATAAAAAAATCATGTAGAAAAACGTGTGTATAAAATTGTGTGTAAAAACATGTATAAAAATATGTGTATAAAACGTGTCTATAAAAATGTGTGTATAAAACCGTGGATAAAATCATGTAGAAAAACGTGTATAAAAATATGTGTATAAAAATGTGTGTATAAAACGTGTCTATAAAAATGTGTATAAAACCGTGGATAAAATCATGTAGAAAAATGTGTAAAAAATGTGTGTATAAAAACATGTAAAAAATGTGTGTATAAAACGTGTATAAGTTTTAAAAATAAGTAGAAAATACTTTTTTTAACAAAATAATATAAAGGACTAACGATGTAATAATAAAATAACTATCGTTAGCAATGTAACCAAAAAACCTGTTAAAATACTAACTTTGCGACAAAAAAAAGATCGATACCTTAAATTGAGAAAAAAAAAGATGAGTACCTTTAATTGACATTGAACCTAAGATGGGTACCATGATTCTAAAATACAACCTGTATCAATGGCTTCGATCTCGTCTATTTTAGGGGCACTTTGAATAAATCCACGAGATAGACGTTTCAAGTCCCGTATCTATAATTATTCCGTAATACCCTTTGGGTAATACTTATCAACCATCAATGTATTTAACGCAAAATACAAATTCTTTCGAATTAACATATTTTATTCTTTGAACAAACCTTGATTAGAACTTGGCTTGAACTCGCATGCCCATCAACTATTTCTTGTGTGGAAACTAGATTGCTATAACCAACTAAAACCATTTGGAAATTATTGAGAAATGGACAGAGAGATTAATTTGGATGTATTTCACTTAAGAAGCTCAAATGAGCAATGTAACATACTAGCATTACAAGGAAATATTAAATCCATCTAGAAGCTTCCAAATTAACTGATAACTAACTGCTAACTAACTATATTTACATAACATTACACTGTCTAAAACAACTCCTTAGCATTAGAACAGTCTTGTGGTTGTGCTGATGTCTGCTTATACTTAGAACAGAATTGGAGTGTTTGGTTCTTGGTTTTATGCCTTCTATATCCCTCTCCCCCCCAAGTTGGCATGGTATAGGGATCACAAATGCCCAACTTGGAGAAACAATTATAGTGTAAAAATCTGCATAGGCCTTTAGTCAATATATCAGCAATCTGTGATTTTGTAAAAATAAAACATGGCTTAATATGACCCTGCTTGATCTTGTCTCTCACAAAGTGGCAGTCTATCTCAATATGCTTAGTCCTAGCATGATGAATAGGATTATTGGCCAAAGCAATTGTAGAAGCATTGTCACACATCATCAGGATATGAGTAGGAATAGTCACATGTAAGTCATGAAGTAAACACTTAAGCCAGGATATTTCACAAGTAGAATCTGCAAGAGCCCTATATTCAGCTTCTGTGAAAGACCTGGAGACCATTGTTTGCTTCTTAGATTGCCAAGAAATTAAGCTGTTCCCCAGAAAGATTGCATAGCCAGAGACAAATCTTCTAGTGATGGGACAACTAGCCCAATCACTGTCACAATAAGTAGTGAGTTTGAGAGAGTTGTTAGCTGGGAAGAAAAGTCCTTGTCCTGGACAAAATTTAATGTATCTTAGGACTTTGATTAAAGCCTTATAGTGGGTTGTTCTTGGGTCATGAGAGAATTGACTCAATGCGTGTGCGACAAAGGCTAAATCAGGCCTTGTTATGGTGAGGTAAAGTAGTTTGCCCACTAAAGTCCTGTACTTGGAAGGATCTGTGAGAGGTTTACCATCAATGGAGATTAACTTGACTATAGGATCCATGGGTATAGCAGAGGGTTTGACATTTAAGACTCTAGCATTTTTTAGTAATTTCATTGCATACTTCCTCTGTGACATTGCAAGGCCAGTCTTATTTCTTAGGAACTCAATTCCAAGGTAGTAATTAAGTGGTCTTAAATCTTTGATGCTGAACATGTCATGTAGTTTTGTCTTTATAAAGGTAATGAAAAAAAGCATCTGGGCTGGTGAGAAATATATCATCAACATAGACGAAGAGAGTAGTGAGTGAACCTTTATGGATAATTGTGAATAAGAAGGTGTCAACATAACTCTGCTTGAATCCAAGTTGAATAAGAAAGGTAGTGAGTTTCTCAAACCATTGTCTATTTGCTTGCTTCAATCCATAAAGTGACTTGGTGAGTTTGCACACAATGTTTGGAGGTAGAGGTTTGTTGTAACCTTGTGGGACAGTCATATACACTTCTTTATGTAAATCTGTAACATCCGGGAATTCTCGAAATTTTAAAGGACTATTTTAACCTTGGACGTTTCGAGTCTGACTTGACTTTTTGACTTTT
>BQNB010120774.1:0-20575 GCA_026074375.1 Tanacetum coccineum | reverse complement strand
TTATCTTCTTGATCACTAAAGGTTAGATTCCGCATAGCCTTTGGTGAAACTCATTAACAAAGTTTCTCTCATTGTTACCTTGTGTTTATCCAAAATAACAATAACCTTACAAGCTAAGGCATTAGATCCAAGTTTGGGAACAACATACGAATGCTCCTTCTTCTTCTACCCCTCATTCTCCCGGGATTTCCGCTCTTGTCGACGCCGTTAAGGCTATGCTTCATCAGAATCTTTTCCTCCTGCTTCCGTGAAAGCGGTTGAGGAAATTTGTGTTACTTGTGGTGGTCCGCATCCTTACCACCAATGTCTTGACACCGATGGCAACATTTTTCTAGAATATCGAGATAATATTCAAGGACATGTTTCAGCAGCCGCAGTAAACTACAATCAGGGAAATACCAGATACCGTCCTCAAAGTGTAGCTAACCAAATTCGACCGTTAATTTTTGCTCAACCGAATGTGCAAAATAATCAAACCCGGTACAATCAAGGTTACAATCAAAACCGAGGAAACAATCAAGGAAATCCGAGTTATCAAGCTCCGATTCAGCAAACTCAAGTTGCTCCTTCGAATGAATTGTCGAATTACAAGAAGATAAATGATGCTAATATGAAAGCTATGCAAAATCAAATAAATAATGTGAAAAATGAATTGAGAAATGAAATGCAAAATTCAATACAAACTTCAATGTCAAATCAAACCAATGAGCTTAAGAATATGATGGCTAGTTTTTTCCAAATGAATACCGCTTCTTCTTCGGGTTCGGGATCACTTCCTAGCAACACCGTTGCTAACCCGAGAGGTGACTTGAAAGCAATCACCACCCGAAGTGGTATTTCTTATGATGGACCTCCAATTCCACCTCTTCCCAAGGTGGTGGAACGGGAACCCGAGGTGACAAAGGATACGGTGCAACCGAGTACCGAAAACATCCAACCTCCGGTAGTCCAAATTCAAGCTCCGATTGATGAGCCCGTTGTTGCTCCTAAGCCTAAACCGTCTATACCTTATCCTTCGTCGGAAGCCAACAAACAAAAGCTCCATGAAAAAGATGATAATCTAGCTTCGAAATTTGTTGAAATCTTTAGGGAATTACATTTCGAGCTCAGTTTCGCGGATGCTCTTCTACATATGCCGAAATTTGCTTCAATGTTTAAAAGCCTCCTTAATAACAAAGAAAAATTGTTTGACTTAGCTAAAACACCAGTGAAAGAGAATTGTTCGGCGGTTATCCTAAAAATGTTGCCCTAAAAACTTAGAAACCCCGGCAAGTTTCTTATTCCATGTGATTTTCCAAAGTTGGTTGAATGCTTAGCCTTGGCCAATCTTGGTGCAAGCATCAACTTGATGTCTCTTTCCATATGGAAGAATCTCTCACTCCCCAAACTTACTCCTACTCAAATGATTCTTGAACTTGCAGACCGATCAACTACTAGTCCATCCGGTATTGTCGAAGATGTCTTTGTAAAAGTAAGAAAGTTCCATTTTCTGGCCGAATTCATAGTCGTTGATTATGTTGTCGATCCTCGGGTTCCCTTAATTCTCGGGAGACCCTTTTTGAGGACGGCACGAGCTTTGATTGATGTTTACGGTGAAGAATTAACTCTCCGAGTTGATGATGAAGCCATAACCTTTAAAGTTGGTCAAACTTCGAGATACTCCTACAATGATGCTGCGTCGATTAATTGAATCGATGTCATCAACGTAGCTTGTGAGGAGTATGCTCAAGAAGTGCTCAAATTATTGGATAGTTATACGAGTGGCAATCCCACTCCGTCTTTAGATCCTATCCTTTCCACTTCTTCCCCCTCTCTCATTCCTTTTAAGGAAGGTGACTTCATTTTGGAAGAAATCGAAGCTTGTATTACAAATGATTTAATTCCATCGGGAATTGATGATGACGACTTTGATCCGGAGGGAGACCTTCTTCTACTCGAGAATTTATTAAACGATGATCCATCATCTCCTCTCCCTCTGAATGAACTTCATGTTGAGGAACTTAAAATCGTAAAATCTTCTATTGATGATCCTCCGGAGCTTGAGCTCAAGGATCTACCTTCTCATCTTGAGTATGCATTTTTGGAGGGTACCGATAAACTACCCGTCTTAATTGCTAAAAACTTAAAAGAAGATGAGAAGGTCCGACTTCTAAAGGTTTTAAAGTCACACAAGCGTGCCATCGCTTGGAAAATCTCCGATATTAATGGAATTGACCCTCAATTTTGTACTCACAAAATGTTAATGGAGGATGACTCTAAACCGATAATTCAACATCAAAGACGGGTTAACCTAAAAATTCATGAGGTTATCAAAAAGGAAGTTATCAAACTCCTTGATGCTGGATTGATTTACCCTATCTCCGATAGCCCGTGGGTAAGCCCCGTTCATTGTGTGCCTAAAAAAGGGGCGGTCTAAACCGTAAGGAAAATGAAGATAATGAGTTAATACCTACTCGATTAGTTACGGGATGGCGTGTATGCATTGACTACCGAAAGTTAAATGATGCCACTCGTAAAGATCATTTCCCGTTACCGTTTATGGACCAAATGCTTGAAAGACTCGCGGGAAACAAATACTATTGTTTTCTAGATTGTTTTCTCGGATATTTTTAGATGTCCAATTTGACGCCGCAAGACTAAAGAAGACCTAACCTACACTTGTACTAAGCTGACGTTTTCCTACCGAACCATGCCGTTTAGCTTATGTAATGCTTCCGGCACGTTCCAAAATGCCATGAAATGGCGATCGAGGGAACAAATGGAGGTCTTTATGGATGATTTCTTCTCGTCTTCAGGGATTCTTTCTCCTCATGCCTCTCCCATTTAGACAAAATGCTTAAACGGTGCGAAGACACTAATTTAGTTCTAAATTGGGAGAAATGCCATTTTATGGTAAAAGAAGGCATTGTTTCTAGACATTAGATTTCACAGATCCAGGATTGAGTCGACAAAGCTAAAGTTTTGATGTTATAAGCTAAACTCTCATCCGACTTCTGTTAAAGGCAATCGGAAGTTTTTTAGTCACGCCTGGTTCTATCGTCTATTTTTTTAAGATTATTTCTAAAATTATCCTCCGAGTGACCCATCTTCTTGAAAAAGATTACCACCCCTTTCATCTTTTCAAAATGAATGTATTGAAGCATTTACTATACTTAAGAAGAAGTTTAAACCCAAAAAAAAGCCTCTAATTTTAGTTCACCTGATTGGACCTACATTTGATATTATGTGTGACATGCTATGATTACGCGTTAGGTGCAATTCTTGGGCAACGAAAGACCATGACATTTATTAGCCTATACACTATGCTAGTAAGACCATGACGGATTCTCAAGCACATTACACTACTACGGAGAAAGAATTATTAGCCACAGTATATGCTTTCGAGAAATTTCGGCCTTATTTAGTCTTGTCAAAGACCATAGTGTATACGGACCACATCGGATCTCAAATACTCTTGCAAAGCAAGATGCTATTCGAGATTGCTCAGATGGATCTCCTACTCAAGAGAATTTGATTGTCATTAGATCGTGATAAAAAAGGAGCGAAGAATCTCCGTGGCCGAGCACTTATCAAGACATGAAAATCCCACCAAGATGGTTCTCGAGACAAGGAAATTACCCGTAACATATTTCCTCTCGAGACTCTTGGTATGGTTACCTTTCGTGGTGATTCTAGTACCCCATGGTTTGCCGACATTGCAAACTACCATGCGGGGAATTTTATTGTGAAAGGGATGTCGTCCCAACAAAAGAAAAAATTCTTTAAGGATGTAAAGCATTACTTTTGGGACGACCCCTACTTGTTTAGAATTGGTGCGGATCAAGTGATTAGACGATGTGTTTACGGCCAAGAAGCCGTTGATATCCTCACGGCTTGCCATAATGGACCCACCGGGGGACATCATGGTGCCAACTACACCGCTAAAAAAGTCTTTGATTCCGGATTTTATTGGCCGACTATTTACCGAGATGCCCATGACTTGGTCACACGGTGTGACGCTTGTCAACGTCAAGGCAAAATCTCGCAAAAAGATGAAATGCCCCAAAATGCAATTCAAGTATGCGAGATCTTTGACGTTTGGGGCATCGATTTCATGGGGCCATTCCCGTCTTCTCGAGGGAACAAGTACATTCTCGTGGCCGTTGACTACTTGTCTAAATGGGTTGAAGCAAAAGCGCTCCCCACTAACGATGCCCGAGTTGTCGTTAAAATTTTGAAATCTCTCTTCGCCTGATTTGGAACTCCTCGTGCTATAATTAGTGATCGCGGTACTCACTTTTGCAATGACCAATTTGCAAAGGTCATGCTTAAGTATGGAGTTACTCGCCGTCTTTCTACCGCGTATCATCACAAATGAGTGGACAAGTGGAGGTTTCAAATCGTGGTTTGAAACGTATCTTGGAAAGGACCGTAGGCAAAAATCGTGCTTCATGGTCTGATAAGTTAGACGATGCTTTATGGGCCTTTCGTACCGCTTTCAAAACACCCATCGGGTGCACTCCTTATAAGTTAGTGTACGAAAAGGCTTGTCATCTTCCTATTGAACTTGAACACAAGGCCTATTGGGCCTTGAAACATTGCAATTTTGACCTCAAGACCGCGGGTGATCATCGAAAAGTTCAAATGAATGAATTAAATGAACTCTGAGATCAAGCCTACGAGAACTCTTTAATCTACATAGAGAAAACGAAGAAGATTCATGACTCCAAGATTAAAAACTGCGTTTTAAACGTTGGTGATCGAGTCCTTCTCTTCAATTCTTGATTAAAGATTTTCTCGGGCAAGTTCAAAACCCGTTGGACTGGACCGTTCACCGTTACTCAAGTTTTCCCTTATGGTACCGTCGAGTTATCTGAAACCGACGGTCCAAACTTTAAGGAGAACGGTCATAGACTCAAGGACTATTTTGGATGGGACATACCACCTATGGTTGTCATGGATCTCCAAACCTTCCACATGGACAACTAAGTTTGGGGACGAGTCAAGCTTAGTAACTCATTAATAAACAAGCGCATCGTGGGTGGCAACCCATGCTTATCCTAATATAATTATAGTAGTAGTAATAAATAAGTGTGACGTGAGGAGGTTCGCCTCTTCCTTTCTCGTGTTTCGTGGTTTGTGTTGTATGTCCAGGATTGCCCCGGATTATGAAGACTCTCGTGCTCGTGGTTTTGTCCTTCGTTCACTCGAGCTTCAATCCTTTGCATGATTATGGGAATCCAATATCCTAAATCTTATCGACTAACGTTTATCTTTGAGCATACTTAATAAACGGCTTTAGATTTATGTAGAGACCCTTCTTAAAACATTAAGGACAATGTTCAGTTCTAGTATGGGGGGTCTATCGATTTGATTATGCCTGCAGTCGTTGTTTTCACGTAATCCCGTTTTTACCACCAAAATACCAAAAAAATGAAAAAATTTAAAAAATTTCAAAAATAAAATAAGTGTTTTGTCACAATGTTTGACTTTCCTGCTAGGTAGAATAAGAATAAATTTTGACTCGATCGAGCGTGTTGAGCTCTTAGCTTTGTCCCTTAACCGTTATAAACTTGACTAAGCTAGTTTATTTGACTAAGCATTCGCGGATCTTTTTATTAAAGATTTTAAATTTGCGAAGAACGAGAAATGATAGAGTTAATTATGAGTTAGATGCTAAACAAAGATTAGTTGGATATCTTACAAGCTCATAAGTGTAGTTTGTGGCTTTTTCTCCCATAATCTCCTAACCTGACTAATAATAAGTGCTATTTTCGAAAATTAAACTTAAAACAACAATTTTTGAAGCTTTATTAATGTAGTCGATAACAATAATTTACTTAGTCTTAGTTCAAATTTATACTTAAATTTTCTAAAAAGAAATTTTCTCTATATCGTGGTAATATAAAGTGTTAAAAAAATAGGTAATAATAATAATAATAAAAACAGTGGGCTAATAAAAGTTTACTGCCTCTTGCCGGCTCACAACCGATGTGCCAGTCTTCAAAAGAAGGCCCATAGTAAGAATAATAATCCGAGACTGATAAAAGTTTGCTGCATCTTGCCGGCTCACAACCGATGTTGCAGCCTTAAAAAAGGTCAAGGGTTTTCGAAGCCGAAATAAGACAACTGGATCATGGTCGGCTCGCATACCGATGTGACAGTTCGTTTAAAGGGTGGAGGTTATTAGTATAATTATATTAATGTTAAGTGTAATGTATGTGATTTAATAAATATAGGGAAACTCTCTCTTTCTTAAATTTAAATATGCTTTTGAACTAAGACTATTTCGTTTAAGTTGTGGTTTTTCTAAATAAATTGTTTATTTGACGGGAAGCCTAAGAGTTTTTGAAACTGAAGGTCCGTGAGTTCCGATACTATTCTCTGTGGGGTGTCAAAAGCCTGGTCACCTAAGCCTGTCTCGGCTGGGATGTGCCAAGAAGAAAGTCGCTACATGGAATGATCTCGCCTTCAAAATCATAATTCTTGGGTGGAACGTGAAGCATAGAAATATTGCAATTTTCTTAAAAAGGTTGATCCATGGTTGAAATTCGAAATAAGCACATTCACCTAATATATAATAATTATCGGGAGTGAAAAGTTCACAAGTTACAAGTATGAGTAGTGTTAGCATCTTAACTTATATTTAACGGTGATTTCGTTTTTAAGCTTGGTTTGTGACAAGTCAAAAATCGGGGACTATCAATTTATCCTTTTGGGCATTTTAGGATTGAAGTGCTTCTTATTCTATGACCCTAAAGGTTATGAAAATATTCGCAAAGTACGGACATTTCAAGGTTAGAAAAATAAAAGATAAAAAAAAATATATATAAAAAATATGTGCTTTGGGGGTTCTTTTTTTTTTTAAATTTAGTTTAGATTTGTAAAATGGTCAAAACGGGGCTTTTCAAAACTAATGATTCTTTAATTTCCTTTGATGAACACTTAGCTACTTTTTGAGGTAATTAGTCGAGGGAGATTGAGACTCTTAGTTTTTTAAGGTGTTTACTTATAGCATTACGTGAGGACACGACAATAGTTTAGTATGGGGGATTTTGGTATGTGCTTAATTACACATACCTTTTACCTATAAAAACGAGCCCTAATATGACCAAAAACGGCACTATTAAAATGCCACCAAATATATGGTGTGATTTGCTATTGTGTTGTGCAGGTAATGGTTATTCACTACAGAAAAATACATAGCTTAAAACTGACAAAAACCGAGAACAGGAATGGAAAGGAGAGTGGAAAAATTCGAAGCAAAGACGTCTTGTATGTACTATCACTGTGATCTTAATGGGCCAACCATACCAAAGTAATGGTCCAAGTAAGCCCATAAGCCTTTTTTGTATAATAAAAGCCACAAAGCATAAGCTTATCCATTATATTTTACAAACCGACCCAAACCTAAGCCCATTAAACACTTAACCATAAACCCTTAAGCCTTTTACACCGTTAGTCCTTAGGGACTAACATAGTTAGTCTCTGACTATTGCATCGTTAGTCCCTACATCCTCCTTTTCCCCTAACACCCGTTACCCTTTACCCCCAAATCAAACGATTAAACAATTCCCGCCAAAATCATTATTCTACATCCTTGACCAAGAGCAACTAATATGATCCCATTTTACTTTTTTTTACCTGCAAACAAATATAAACCAATTTTAACTCTCTCCCATAACCGACCAAACAACCTTACAACCTTACTTTCACGGAAGACAAGCCATGTTGGCAATCCCTCGAAGACTCATTTGACAAGAGAAATCAAGGGTTATGATCAAAGATAAAGAAACACAACAAGGGATTCAAGGGCTAGGATTGAAGGCTTGGAGAGCACTCTCAACCCCTCCCACAGAAGAAACACAAGTCCAAGACCTAGAAGCTTCTCATTTATCTATAAATAGGCCATTAGGGCAGCCATTAGGGTATCTAGTTTTTAATCTATCTTTTTCTTGTAATTTACAGCTTATTAGTGTAATGTTTAGCTTATTATCTTTCTTTTCAAGTAATGTAATGTTTTAAAAAGTTTAATGAAAATTTTAAGTTTTATGTTAAATTTTGTTTGCAATTTATGTTTTGAAAATGTTTATTAAGCTCATATAAGCTCTAGTTCTCTTACATTTAAGCTGTTTAGCTTAAGCTATATAAACTTATTCATAGTTTATAGAGTCTAAGTCATTTTCACTCAAAAACCACTTAAAAACTAAAATGGATGATAAGCCGGATTTAGAAGGGCTTATGGGTTTTACCAGCTTATCTATGATAAGCTAGAGCTTGTAGATCAGCTTATTGAGAGCTTATTTACCCTTGTTTAGAGCAAAGGGCAAAGTACAAAGTACTCTTCTCCTTTTCTCATTTTAGCTTATTTACTACTCTTACTTATTTCTTTGCTTATTACTGCTTATTACTACTTATTATTACTTATTAATGTTGTTTATTGGCTTATGCATGTTGTTATTGCTTGCGTATCATTAAAGTTATGTTTTAAGTTAAAACTGCCATTTAAAAGCTTAAAACTGCTTGTTCTTATTTGCTTATTGTAAGTGCTAATTCTCTGTTAGTAATTGCTTAATTGTCCTTAAATTGCTTAATACTATATCTGTTTTTACAAATCTTAGCTTAATTCACTCTTTTGTAGTTTTAAAATGGAAAACCAGTTTTTAAAGGGGTGTTTGGAACAAGCAGTACTAACTTGACTTAGTACTGTTTGATCTCTTTTGACCTTTAAATCAAGTTTAACCAGTTTAAATTTAGTCTAAATAAAGTTTAGTTTTTTTTTTAATTTAGTTTTCAAAGCTCAAATATCAAGTTTAAGGTTTAATCTATTCTTAGTTTTAATCTGTGGTGTTTTGAGTTTGATATTTTGGCTTATTTGCTTAGATCTTGATTAGGAGCTTGTAGGTGTTGTTTTTATGCATGTTTAAGTCTCAAAATGATGCTAGAAATCAAGGTAAATAAGGTCTGCTATTGTGGTTTGTGTTTCTGTCAAAATCTGTCAAAGTTCATAGTACCAGTTTTAAAAGTTAAAAGTCCATTTTCAATCTTAATTCTAGGTTAGATTTAGCCTGTTTTAGGTCTTGATTTTTATAGCATAGAATCTTTTGATATAAAGCGTAATCTGTTTTGAGTTTTTAAGGTTTAGCTTATTGGTCAAGTAGCATAAAATTTAGTTTGAAAAGTGCTCTTTAGTCCATTTTGATTGTGTTTTGTCAAAACTGCTTATTTTGATTTTATGAGTTCTAGCATTAAGGATTTGCTTATTTCTAGTTTAGATTAGTTTATTAAGACTGTTTTTAGGATTAGTTGGCTTATTAAGTATTGGTGTTAGCTTATTTGAGCATTTTGAGCTAAATCAATTTTAGCTAAAAAGCCTTTAAGTTTTTATCCAAATCTGTCATTTTCATTTGCATTTTTTCTAGCTTATTTCTTTTCCAAGTTGCTTAAATCTTGCTTATTTGGTAACTAGCTTATAGGACACAAGTTACTTTTAGTTTTGAACTTATGATAAGTGCTTATTGGTCCTTAAATTTAAGCTCAAAGTTGGTCAAAAGTTTTTTTTCCCTGCTGTCTAAGTGGTTTTAGCTGTTTTTAGCTTATTTTGTTTGCTTATTTCTTGTCCCTTGTGCTTATTAAGTTTAGGTGTTTATCTGTTTTCAGCTTCTTTATTTTCTTGTTGCTTATTATGTCCCCAAATAGCCTAACGGTTTAGCTATATTCCTTTGAGTCAAAATAAGCAAAACTGTCACCTTTATTTAGCTTTTTCCCAGCTTATTATTAAGTTTAAGATAAAAGTCCATTTATTAAAAGTGATTAGTATAGCTTATTTCAACTTTTCCAAAAAAGAAAAATCCAAAAACAAAAAAATGTTGGGAGTATAGGGAAGTCTCAGTTTCGAACCTGAGACCTCAACCTTAACTCACTAACATTTTAACACATCACTCACTACCAACTCGCCCTAGGGTCTTTTTCGTTAAAGTTTCACACTACTTTACTTTTAAATCCTTTTTGCCATTTAAGCCTTTCAGCTCTTTTAAGCTTATTTACAGCTTAGTCCAATAAGCTGTTTGCCCCATTATATTTTTCATGAATTTTTGAGATTTTTCCAAATTAGTTTAATATTTTTAATAATATTTTTAGGATTAAAATTTTAGAATTTAGGTTTTTAAGGCTTGGGTTTAGGATCCCGTTATCGTTTTCGTGTCTTAATCTTAATTGTTTTAGTTTTTAGCTTGCCTTTACTTGTTTTTGCATTTCATTTGTAGAAATAGAATCCAAACCAAAAATTAGATCATTCAATCACTCGATCACGAACTTAACCTCGATTTTTAATTCACGCCTCGTTGGGATCACGACCCAGGAAGGTTTTGAATTTTACTTTGGCTAAAATTAATCTTCTTAAAAACTTTACGGAATACTTACTCCTCTTATTATTTGATTATTTTAGTTATATACTATATATGTATTAAGAAATTATTATTATTATTATTATTATTATTATTATTATTATTATTATTATTATTATATATATATATATATATATATGTATAATTAATTTATATCAAAAAGTATTAATATAAGGCTCTTATCGTAATATACGTAATATATTATAAACACGTATATCAATCATGGCAGCATCTAATCTAACCAACTAATGCAACAACTAGTGAGTGTATGTCCCGTGAAAACCCCTTTGTATGATGTAATGTTTGAAAACGGTTATAGTCCAAGTAAAAACATTTGACCTAATTCTCTATAACCGTGGCTCTAGATACCAATTTGTAACACCCCCAAATCGGGTCGCAGCGGAATAATGGGTCATGGGAGCGTTACTTCATAGATCAATAGCACAAGATGTATATGAGAACGACCTCAAAAAGAGTCGTAAACCTGATACATTGGATTTAAACAATTCGTTTTGTTACAAAAGCCCATAGCTTTACTTGTTCATTGTTCAAAAGGTAAAGATTCTAGCACATAACAAATATTTCCCCAGAATGTAATGCAACCAAATCTTTAATGCACATGACTTCCAAAATGTGACCACCAATGTATCCCTTGTCTTGTACCTCATTGACCCTGGAAAACATGCTTTAAGTCAACAATATATGTTGGTGAATTCATAGTGTTTATAGTAGGTATAATGTGGAACACAATGAATTTCCCAAGTGTATGTTAATTAGAAACAAATGCAAAACATCACCACCATAAATGTATTTAATTACGTTTCCCTAAGCTCATGACACTGAAGCTCGACATGTATGAATTGCAATATAAATTGCCTACATTGCCCTTGATGATGTTCTAAGCAGCAACATCCCAAATCCGACATGGTATACGTTCTTAATGTAAAAATGTTCACTTGTGTCCAATGGTAAAACAAAGTATTTTTCTCACCCCAAAACATGTAAATCATTATAAATGTAAAATGTGGGACTATGAACTCACCTTGTGTGAATGAATCAACAACGCAAATCACAGAATGAAAATGCGTCACGTAAATGTTCGAATGCAACCTAATTGATTATAAGTCGTATGAGTCTAATGTATTTAACATAACTAATACCATATATAATTCTATATAGCTACATCACCATCTAATTGTATTTGAGAAATAATATTTATAAAGTTAAAATGTTTATAAATATTACCTTACTAAAAAATGTCGTAACTTTCTCGTTTTAAGTTCGTTTTGTACGTTTTTTATGTCCACGGTTTCGTATTAAGAAGATGTATCAAAATATTACATTTTAATATTTTTAACTCACTGATGAACACTAGTTTTTACTGTTCATGACTATTTAAAAAATTATTTTTATAAATTTAATTATCGAAATCTCGTAAAAGTCATATCTTATTCGTTTTAACTCCGATTTTAGTGATTCTTAAGAGCACGTCTTCGTAATTAAAAGTTCTATCTAAGTAAAATATTTTCCAAAAATTTTCTGAAATGAACAGTAATTTATTTTTATAAAAGTATTTATTATCGTAAACTTGCAAATGGCGTATCTTCTTCGTGATAGCTCGGATTTTTGAGTTCTTTATATGCCTACGATCCTCACAACATGTAGTATTTTAATAAAAATATAAAATAATTACTTTATTTTCTGATTTAAAACAGAATGTTTGGAGTTTTTATATAAAAAGTGTTTAAACTTATTTTTATAAACCTTTGGCATAAATGTAATGTTATAAGTTCTTTACCATATCTTATACCATAAATCTTATATACTTTAAGTCCTCTAGTCCATTATTTGTCCATGAATATCAAGTCCTTCCATTTGTTTATTTATAACCTTTAATAAGTAACTTTTAAACAATTAATTTATATATACTTTTATAAATTAATCCGTACTTGTATAATGTACATACTTTCATTCCAACATGTTTTTAATCACCAATATAACATATGAACAAGTATTTCAAACCATGATCAAGTGTAAAAATCCATTTCACATCTTAATATATTTCCTAGATGGTGATTTACTATATAAACATTATATACACATAAATCATAAATGTAAAGGGTGTCGGGTTTTTAGATGACCTTAAGATGATGTAGGATGAAGATATATAAGTTCTAAACCCTAGTTTAGAATCAAAACCCAAGCTTACAAGACTAGAAAACCCTAATTTCTCAAGAAACCCTAATCTTGAACTTTTCTTGATTAACCCTTTTAAATACTAAACCAAGCCTTTAATACACCTTAGAATATCTTAGATATGATGTTAGAACACTAGAATACTTGCTAGAAAAAATGGTATGGATGTTTGTTTGTGTTTGTATGTGAGCCGTTGGTAGGGAGAGCACCAAAGAGAGAGTTTGTGTTGGTTTTGCTTAAGGAAATGTATGTTTTTTTTACTACAAGTGTAAGCCTCTATATATAGAAGTAGTGAGTCAAATAAACTATTGGAAGTCAAGAATAGAAGAACCAAGGGGGGGGGGGGGGGGCGGTGGACACAAGGAGCAAAACAAAGAGAATTTTCGGTCAAGATTACTAGTCATGGTCTAAGTTATAATGAGCCCTAGGTTGATTAAGTACTTGGTAAAGTTATTGTGTGCTTCATGTCCCTTTGGGACTATGTTTGTGTCTAAAATTTTGGGGGGAGGAACTAGGAAAAGTCTTGATATTTTGAGTTGAAAATCTTGTATTACTTGTAGTTTTAAATTTATAGTTTAAGGGTAGAAGTGAATACTTGTAGCATTTGGTTTGGTTCTTATAAGCAATATTCGGCTACAATGATAAACATAGGTGAAGTTTTATAAAACTTTGGGTATTGGGTATAATAACGGGTATTTGTTGAAGCGTAGATAAGTTTTGGTGGTTCTGTAAATGCCTAAATGTATTTTATCGCGAAACGTAAACACTTTACGTAACCAATAAAAAATAAAATATGCAAAGTTAATAATTATCCTCCAAATAATTATCTAACACTTTCTTGACATAAACCTTTAATTGTTTGATGCCCGTTTACGTTGAATGATAATTTTTAGCTTACGCGATTTAACTTAACGATTAAAATTAACAGCAAATGCGTACAAGACTAAAAATAAATAGTGAAATAAATGACGTCGTAAAATGACCAAAAAACACGGGGTGTTATAGTCTTCCCCCGTTAAATGAGCCTTGTCCTCAAGGCTTAAGACGCGGCACTTGACGACGTGCGGTTTTTGTGAAGAGGTGTGGATACTTCTTCCAGAATTGATCTTTACATTCCCATGTGAACTCAGGACCTTTCCTAGAGTTCCATCGAACCTTAATGATTGGAATGCGGATTTGTTTCAATCGTTTAACTTCACGATCCAAGATTTCTATTGGTTCCTCGATAAAATAGAGCTTGTCATCAATATGAAGTCCATCCAACGAAACGGCTAATGGTTCGTCAACATAGCACTTCTTCAAGTTGGATACATGAAACGTATTGTGAACCCTGCTCAACTCTTGAGGAAGCTCAAGCTTGTAAGTAACGGATCCAACCTTTTCCAACACCTTGAAAGGTCTAACATATCTGGGGTTTAGCTTCCCCCATTTGCCAAAACGTACTACTTCTTTCCAAGGCGAAACCTTAAGCATAACTCTATCACCAACTTGAAATTCCATCGGCTTATGCTTTAAATTAGCGTAACTCTTTTGTCGATCACGAGCGGCTTAAATTCTTTGCTTGATCTGAATGATTTTCTCGGTTGTCTCTTGAACTATTTCTGGACCGGTGAGTTGAACTTATCTAACCTCGGCCTAACAAACAGGTGAACAAAACTTTTGATCGTACAGTGCCTCAAATGGTACAGCCTTGATGCTAGCGTGATAACTATTGTTATATGAAAACTCAACTAATGGCAAATGGTTAACGCAACCCTTTTTAAAGTCGATCACACAAGCACGCAGCATATCCTCGAGAGTTTGAATAGTCCTCTCGCTTTGTCTGTCAGTTTGCGGATGGTATGCAGTACTCATATCCAAATTCGTACCCAAGGCCTTCTGAAGTGACCTCCAGAAATTTGATGCGAACCTAGGGTCGCGATCACAAATGATTGAGACAGGTATTCCATGCCTCGTGACTACCTCTTTTAGGTACATTCTTGCCAATCTTTCCATGGGATCAGTTTCCCTCATTGGTACGAAGATTGCGGATTTAGTAAGTCGGTCAACAATCACCCAAATGGTGTCATAACCTTGTGACGACTTAGGAAGCTTCGTGATAAAATCCATAGTGATATTATCCCACTTCCATTGAGGTATCTCGGGTTGCACCAACAAACCCGATGGCCTTTGGTGTTCAGCCTTGACCTTAGCACATGTCAAACATTTGCTAACATAGGTGGCGATGTCGGCCTTCATATTGGGCCACCAATATAGCTTCTTCATGTCCTGATACATCTTGTCAGAACCCGGATGGATAGAGTATTTTGACTTGTGGGACTCGTGCATGATCACAGTCCTCAAATCGCCATAACAGGGTAACCAACTCCTGCCATTTAAGCATAGAGTTCCATCCGCAAAACAAGGTTAAGCAAGTTAGTGATCAAAGGTTTTAGAGAGATGTAGAAGAATATAAAGAGAGAAAGAAGATAGAATCTGTGTGCAAAAAGTTAAAGAACTGCTAAGGAACAGTGTAGTATTTATAGGCAAGAGAGAGCAACATCTCCTGGCGACGGTCCCACGGTCCCAGATATATCTGGGGGCCATTCTACCTATCAGGGGACCGTCCTAAGGTAGACGCTCCTCTTTTTATCTTTTAGTGGGGAAAAAAAAAAAAATGTTTATATCTGGTTCCTAGATTTTTTAAATGTTTTTTTTTTTTTGGGGGGGGGGGGGGGGGGGGGGGGGGCAGTTTAAGAAAATAAATAAAAATAAATACAACATTCTTAAAAAAAAAGAACAAAACAATTGTATATATAATATTTTTAAAAAAAGGTTATAAATACAAATGAAAAACTGTATACCTAAATAAAGACAGAAAATAAATATCTTGATCACTAATCATGTTTAATGATTTGTTTATACATACATTAAGTGATTTACGTCAAAATGGAAACTTATGACTAATAAAGTGCAAACGTTTATTTTTATCCTAGACATTTTTACATTTTGTCATATTCAACACGTAGAGAGTTCAAAAAATATAAATAACATTTTAGACATTATTTGTATTAACCATCTCCCTCTTTTTGATGATGACAAAATATAAACTCATTTTATATAAAAATAAAAGTTTACAGTTGGTAATAATGAGTTTTAGTCTACTTCTCGCCCCAATTATGTCGAATCAAAGGAGGTTAGTAGTCAATGTAGATATGAGAAAAAATCGACGATGATATTACTCAATACTCCCCATTTGATGTATACTCCACCTCGTTTGAGACACCAAGGGATCGAGCTATGGTGACTTGCTACAAAAACGAGTTAGAAAGACGAGTACAAGATATATTTCTAACTTGAAGCAATATCACGACAAATATATAAATGTGGTTAAAGAAAAGAAGTAGCCAAAGTAATTATGCACTCAAATCACCATTATGTAAATACCATTCATTCATAAGCTTAAAATACTTCATACTTGAAAGGTATAAATTTTACAAGACTACTAAAAGTAAAAGTATGAGCATAACTACATTAACATTCTAAAAACTACTTAAATCTTAGGTGATTCTTGATTCATAGAGGATGGCTTAAATAAAAGGTAGGGTGAATTTTTATTGTGAAACATCATTCTTGATTCGTAGAGGATGGCTTAAATAAAAGGTGGGGTGAATTTTTATTATGAAACATCAATGATGTTTAATGGTGAGGTGGAGAAGGTGATGCGATGGCGGAGGTGAGAAGATATCCAATATGAGAAAACATAAAATGCATCTCATCCCTAGGAGAAAGGATGAGATTTCAGTTGTGGAAGCAACATAGGCAATGTGCTCCATGGTAGTCAAGAACATTAAAGAAGATAGGGTGGCCCATTAGTGGTGGTTGAGGTGGTGGTGGGGTGGAGGTGGTGATGGAGTCTTAAATTGTGATCAAGAGGAGTGATAGGTGAAAGAGAAAGAGTAATATCCAAAGAATGATGACTTTAGAGTGGAAGTGGATTTAAAGGTCTTGGAGGAGCATACAATTGGTCATCAAGAAAAGGATTAATTGGTTGAGGAGAAGGTGTGTTTCTTGAAGAAAGTGGTGAAGAATTTGGTTTTGATTCAAAGGAAGATGAGGTGATTCCTAGAGTAGAAGATGTGTCTTTGGTTGATGAAGTTTTTGATGATGCATTGGGTGGTAATGGAGATGAGGATTTTGCTAGAGGAGATTGTGTATGAGTGTCGTCATCTTCTTAGGTTAAATCCACAAAGAGTTTTCTTGGTAGAATGATGGTAAGTTTGAGCTTCTTTGGAGGGTTGGAAGAAGAAGCTTGAATAGAGGCCATGGAGGAAGAAGAAGAAGAAGAATATGATGAAGATGATGAAGAGAATGAGAAGGATGATCATTATTTAATCAAGAGGTAGTGGATTGTTTTGGTAAGGCATGGTTATAGAAAATTAGGATTCCAAAATATGTTTAGCAAAATGTAGAAATGTAGCTAGGGCTAGAAGAAAGATGGCCAACTACACAGAAACTAAGGAGAAAATAGTAAAATTCTCGTGACTTCTGGAGGTGGTCCTTTAAATATAGGGACGGTCCCAGATATATTTGGGGGCTGCCCTCTATTTATAGGGGTCGTGTCTGGTAATTACGAGTTTTTCCCTATTTTTCTACATTTTCAAACCTGTGCAGAAAAAGAATATCCTAGAGGTTCCCTTTTGCAGCCATTCCTATTTCCTCAAGAATCATCTAAGCTAGAAAACTTTCAAGTATATTAAACTAGCTAATCTAAATTCTAGAGGGGAATCAAGTATATGCATAGAGAAAGAAATAACTAAGCAAGCATGATAATTAGATATATATAAAAAATCTTTTGTTTATATATATAAATATTTAACCATGTCAAAATAAAAATATTGTAGATTGTTGTCTAGTGTGTGCCTATATGCAACAAATGTGAAGTTGCGGTTAACTCGACTCTAAACAAAACCTATGAATTAACCTAAACACTCCTTTATTTACTTTTACTCATCCAAACGCGTCTATATATATATATATATTGATCAATGGTCATGATATCATAATGCATGAATGCAAAACGTTTTTTGAATGTATTAACAATGCATTAAAACATTTTTATGAGATTCCTAACGTGATAAATTTTTGAAAATAAATTGGGGTTTTGTTCATGTCGAAATTTTTATTCCAAGCACAATTAATTATGCAAATCCTACGTCTACGAGAAGCATAATAGTTATACATTATGTTATCCTAGTGTTAATTGCACATAAACACTCAAAAAAGTGAAAAACCCCTAATTTTTGATTTTGAGTTCAATTGAATCCTAGACACAGATTAAGAAGAAAAATGATGAAATGACTTACAATTGATGATGTTTATGATGTTGTAGATGATAATTAATGTTGATTGCACCTTCAAATTATGTTTTAATGAAAGATTTTAAAGTTTGGTGGTGTTTTCTCTCGTTCGTCCCTGGTATGGATAAGAAGGGTAGTGTTTTTTTGTAAAAAAAATTATGGTCAGACCTTTACAAGCCCGCTGCCGACTGTCTAAGATATTTGGGGGGTCGTCCCAATAAATCAGGGGGCTGCCGGACCGCCAGGAGTGGGGGTGTTTTGGGTTTGATTTTTGACGAATTTTTCAAAAGGAGGTTTTAATTTGCATTTCGCTAATTAAACATACTTAAGATATTTCGGATAAAATAATTAAGTTGTCATGACACGTGGAATGGAACATAGACTAGAATCGAGACTAGGAGAAAAGAAAAGAATGATTTACGGAATGTGTTCAATCATTCCTAAGCATAGACGAAGATAATTGAATGATTCACGCTTGAGGGGTTTAATAAGAATGTCGGCGATATTATCTTCAGACAAGACTTTTTGATGGAGATGTTTCCTTTTGGACATTGTCCCAAAGGAAATGATGACATATTTCGATGTGTTTCGTCCGCGAGTGTTGCACAGGGTTTTTGCTTAAGTCAATCGCACCTTTGTTGTCGCACATAATCGGAACATCGTCGAGTCGTATGTCGTAGTCGATAAGAGCTTGTTTCATCCATAGTGCTTATTGACATGCCTTTACGGCGCTTACGTATTCGGCTTCGGTCGTAGATATAGCAAGAGCGGTTTATTTCTTCAAGAACCATGATGTTAAACAACATCCTACGAACGTACAATTACCGCTAGTGCTTTTTCGATCCACATAATCTCCTACATGATCAGATTTGGCATATACTAAGGTTTCTATGCCGGTCCCATTATGATACCATAATCCTAAGTGCGTAGTGCCTTTAATCTATCAGAAGATACGCTTAATTGCTTCAAGATGAGAGGTTTTGGGATCCTCTTGGAAGCGTGCACAAAGTCAGACACTAAACATGATATCGGGCCTACTTGCCGTTAGGTATAATAAACTACCTATCATGCCTCGGTACTTAGTACTATCTACGGACTCACATTCTTCGTCTTTCATAAGTTTCATTGGTTTAGAATCTTCTAAGCCAAATTTCTTAAGAATATATTTAGATTGATTAAATAAGATGTCGTCTTCCATTTGTTTTATTTGTAATCTAAAGAAGAAGTTTATTTCACCCATCATGCTCATTTCAAACTCGTCGTGCATGATTTTGGCAAAGTCATCATACAACTCTTGACAAGTTGAACCGAATATAATGTCGTCGATATATATTTGAACAATGATGAGATTTGAACCTTTCATCTTTGTAAAAATTATGTTATCTACCATTCCCATGTTATATTCATGTTTAATAAGAAAAGCTTTTAAAATGCCGTACCAAGCTTTAGGAGCTTGTTTAAGACCATACAAAGCTTTCTTAAGTTTATAAACATGATTAGGTTTTTTGAAATCAATGAATCCCGGAGGTTGTGCCACGTATACCTTCTCATTGATAAAACCATTTAGGAATGCACTTTTTGCATCCATTTGGAATAATTTTAAATCTAAGGCACAAGCATAGGCTAATAAAATCCTAATTGATTCTAATCTAGCTACGGGGGCATAAGTTCATCATAATCAATTCCTTCTTGTTGATTATAACCTTGTGCTACTACCCTAGCCTTATTTTGAGACACGATACCATTTTCGTAAAGCTTATTTCTATACACCCACTTGGTTCCTATGATTGTCGTACACTTAGGGTTTGGTACTAACTCTCAAACATCATTTGCAATGAATTGGTTTAATTCTTCTTGCATTGCAATTATCCAACTTTCATCCTTTAAAACAAAAGAAGTTACTTTGGTTTTGGGCTTGATGTAACACCCTTAAAATCAGACAGCAACGGAAGGTAACCGGGGGTGCTACTTCATAGCACAAAGTACAAGTTACAAAAAATGACCTCTAAATGAGACGTTTTGAAAATTTACGCATTTGATATATAATAAAACATCAAAGTTCATAATAATATAAGGTCCCAAAAATTTTAAACATTACATAATGTTTTTAAAAGAAAGTTTTATCGAATGGTAATATTATGCAAAGTCTTCAAAATATGTCGTGCGACTTCCTTCCAAGACAACACCTTAAGGACCTGAGATAAACATGCTAGAAATGTTTCAGAAATCATAATAGTGCTTCAACGAGCAGTTTAGTAGATCACAAGATTTCAAGAAATAGTTGACTAATGAAACACATTCAAAAGTTAAAAATAGGTATTATTACACTAAGCTTATGACACCGAAACCTTAACAAACTATGGCAACCCCCGCTTAGGTTTGTGCCCCGAGACTAGGTATTCTGCCAAAAACCCGAGTATTTCAAATGTTAAATGTGTCCGTTTGACATGGTAATCAGGCATTACATGCCCGAACGGGGATTGTCAGTCCCAATAGATCTATTCATAGCATTCGCGTTCACTTCACAAACGGTTCACGATATATGAGACTTAAAGGCAGAAGTGGTACTTAGGCAATGATTCGCGGAAACTAATCCTTTATATATATATATATAAATATAAATAAACACAAGGGTCAAGATTCGCGAGATCAATA
>BQNB010120772.1:0-20575 GCA_026074375.1 Tanacetum coccineum | reverse complement strand
TTTCTTGATTGGCGTTATCAAATTATGCAAACCTACAAATTACCATATGTCAAACACAAAATTATATAAATGTTTCATGAAATTGTCGCGCTAAATTATGATTATGATATTTTAAAAGGGTTATCCTTTTGTTTGAGTCATTTTATTTACTTCACTTTGTTGGTAAACATTATAAAACCGCAAAATACAAAACAATTATCCTACACAATCATGGTAGATTGAAAAGGCGACCAACCTTAGTTATTTGCAACTACCCCGCTATAAATTAATTGAGTGATTTTTGCATGCTATTCATTTGATCCAATTACCGTTCAAGTACGAAAATACATAATTTAAGCTTGGTAGTAGACTATGTGTGTTACTCAACGAGTTAGTAAAATGTATATGATAGTTTGTAATGCCAATGAGAGATGAGTCGGTGTGTTAAACTTCGCAATACACATGGTAGGAGACTTAAGAGGTCGATTCTTTTTTATGCCTAATATAACATGTTAAAACTTGATTAAGAACAAGAGGCATAAGACTAATTTAGAGAAAATTTCTTGGAAATCCAGTATGGTACTTCAAGGTTTACTTCTCTAAAGTGTACCTCCGAATGAGATTTATATAGAAGAGTTTGTCTAAGAAGTGTTATCGCCCTTCACGGCATTGTTTGATGTGATTAAACAAGGAAAGTTGATGCTAGAGGCATTGTTTATTACGATTAAACAAGGAAATTTTATGTTCGTCAAATTATGAATAACATTTAATTAATGTAATTTTCAAGTTTGGTTAATGTGTACCAAATACATTTTCTTTCGGGAATTGATATGTACACGTATCAATTTGATTTGTACACATAAAAGCCTTTTTAAATTGACTGTTATGCCCTCCTTATATTAGAAGGAATTTTAATTTAATTTAACCTCCTCAAAACTTGTAGGACCCCATGTTTTCTTTGCTCCCACTTTTATGCTTTCAATTAATCAATGTCATTAATTTTATAATTTAACCTCCTTTTATACGTTTCCAATAACCAACGTCTAGCAATTTTATACTTCCAATTAACTGGGTCACTTCTATTTGACAGACTCTATATCACAACGACGTCAATTTACAATATGCAATATACAAGATGGCTTATTGTGGATTGTTAACCCGAACAAGAAGGAAAACCAAGGTATATCACTTCAGTTCAGATGTTGAAATTGTTTCAGTGGACATACTACAAGAAGATGTAAATGAGTCCTTTGATCGAACTGCCTGTATACGGTTCAAACAAATTACAGTGGCCACAGACAACTTCAATTACAGATATAAACTTAGTGAAGGAGGATTCGGCCAGTTCATATACTCAGAATCACATATATTGATACAACAAACTATATAAAGAAAATAAATCTTGCTTAAAAACTCAGTTATGTGTACATAACTGATACCATTACATAAAAATTATAGGAAATGTAATAGTTATGATCTTTCAGCACAAAAAATCTGTCATCCAACAAAGTATTATTGAAACATAAGATAGATTATAATGCTTAATATGTGATAACATAACTCAAAAATCAGAATGCATTTAAATCAATTACGCGGTTTCCTGATTAATGTAACTGATCTCCCTTGCAACTTCATTGGTCTGGTGAAAGTCCATTGGTGAAACTTAAGGATCCTGTGCTTAAGTTGTGTATTTCTTGAAGCCCATAGTAACTTTGTTGCCTTTTTACTAAAATGTGGAGAATTGTTGTGCTTTCTTATTCGTTTTTCTCCAAAAGAGCGTACATCTCAGATAGGCACACTTCGGTCACATTGCAAAGTGACATACTGGTTTTGTTTTGAATCACGAATAGATAGCAATATCCTTTGGCGTATAATAAAAGGCACGCAGACTCTTTAGTAAATGTCACATGATTCGAATGTTGAATACCAAAGACAAAGTTCTTATTTGGTTATCGAACCTTGACATGTCATGAGTTAATTTATTCGTTTCCTGAAATGTTTTGTGGATATTTAGGAGAGAATATGTTCGCTATGCATGAGTGTGCTATAAGAGTTATGTAATTTTAAAGTTTATCTATTTCGTGTAGTTCCTGAGCATTGCTTGTTCAACAGGGTCATGCAGAAATTGTTTGGTGCATGGCAATTTATGGGAAACATCAAACTTATGATAAATTAAGATCCATACAAACATTGAATTAATTATATGGCAGACATCAAACGATAAGTTATTATGCGGTATTATTAAGAAGTTCAAATGCATACACAAGTGTGATGAATTCATATGTAACATGATAAAGAAGGTCAAAGATATATACCTGTGATGGATTCATGGGCGACGGTTGAATGGAGTGGTAACGGCGGTAAAGAAAGTCAAGGTAGAGAAACCAGAAGTCATATTAGGGTTAGAATAGAGGGAGTTTAATATCAAATAAGGGTATAATTTCCCATAGACAATTAACTTTATGTATATTAATAAAAAGTGATTATGTGTACATATCAATTACCCTTTTCTTTTAATGTAAGGGAATAGGCATTAAAGTAGTCATTGGTTCCCCACTAAAATAAGAATTAGTGACTTGCGTATACAACTCCTACGTGTAACTTTTAATGCGTTTTCAATCAGTTGTCAACGTGTACGAATAACAAGCACCCTTATTCATTATGCTGAGGGAATCTATCAACGCAATAAATTAGTTTTTATGTACCGTCACGTCAGTGTCATATCATTTTTCTTGATTATAATCTATTTATCCTTTTCATATAGAAAGCACAGACAATTAATTAAAACCTATATAATTTCATGAATTTTACCGTCTACCATCATTTTTAATCATTTATAAGTTGGATACTTAATATAAAAAAGTTCATGTTGGCCATTGATTTGGTGGAGATGGATGGCCTTTAAGAGTGAGACATGGCATTAAAAATTATTGCCAAATACAATCCTCAAGAATTTTTAATAAAATTAACTAAATTAGAAATTCGTCAACACATTAAAACTACATAAATAAATAACTTAAAATGCAAATCAACATCAAAAACATCACTTTACCAAAAATAAAGCACTAGAAAAAATTCATTTTACCCACACTTATAAATGGTGTGAATGAGATTTGGTGCTTGACCATGGCCCAAAAAACCAGACGAACCCAAAAACCCAAATTTGTCAAAACACCAGCAAAATGCTTAGGTCCTGTCGGGTTCGTCCTGGTCCGGTCCAACAAAGCATAATTGTCGTTGTTGTGTAGGGTTGGAAAGGAGTCGAGCCGAGCCCGAGCCTGCCAGAGTCTCGAGCTCGACTCGTTTATATTTCAGAAAAGCTCGAGCTCAAGCTCAGCTCGGCTCGTTTCGTTTCGGAGCCTTAAGAGTGAGTCGAGCTGGCTTATGTTTAATCGTGTTATTATATAATGCTCGAGATCGGCTGGGGATAGACTCGTTTGTAATGTAATTTTAAAAAATAAAGCTTCTTTTCTTATATTACTTATTCGGAGCCTTGTTTATCTAAAGCTCGTTCTATTTTGAGCCGTTTACTAAAGCTCGTTTAGGGCTCGCGACCTAGCCAAGCTTTGTATACAAAAGCTCGGGCTCGGCTCGTTTACTAAATGAGCTCAAAAATTGCGGCTCGAGGCTCGGCTCGTTTCATGAGCAGATCGGCTCGTTTCCACCCCTATTTTTGTGTAAGACCAAACCGGACCGAAGACTGAATATGAGGAAAAAGATGGACTGAGGACCAGACCGAGCAAGAAAGTTAAGATGGTCGAATCGAGGTAATAAAGACCCCATAACACTCAAAGAGACACTAGACATGGAGGTGATTAAAAAACTCCGGGTACGTGAAAAACTATGAGATCTCAATAAATGATATAATGCGATATCTAGTAGAATATGGAATCGAAAAGTAATGAATCGACGTCGATAGTATTACATATAATAATGGCCAAGGTAATGATTATGTAAATAAATAAATAGTGCTATAATCATGGTGTGGATCAGGGAAGCTGTTGGAATATGGTAATCGGTTCCGCAAGTTATACGTTAGAAATACGTGAGCCTATTGGGGGCACACACGTTAAATACGAAGAGTATGGTTTACTTCACGATTTATATTTAAATAGTTATTTAATTAATTACTTGTTTAATTAATTATGTAATATATTCTAAATATAGAACTAAGGGACTAAACTAGACAAAACTCAAACCTTATGGGTGTTTGTGGCTGGTTATAGAAGAGAGAAAAGGAAGGAGGAAGATTTGGTTTTAATTATAGTAATTATACTAATCTTTTCCTACAAGTTTTAGGGTATTGGGGTGCCTATATAAACACACCCCATATCCCTCATTCTTCAATTCATCCATTCTCTAAACACGTAAAGTTTTGGTGCTCTCACCTTCTCCTAAAACCCTAACCGAATTCCTCATAGGAATTTCGGTTCTCTCCCATAACCGAATTCAACCAAACACCTTTTTAAGGTTTTGGTTTTCCACTTTTACTTGATCTCCTGGCTTGACTAATTCAAGGTACATGTGGTGGTTAATTAGTGATTCCTCATAAGTGACGAATTAGGGTTTTATTAATATAAACCCTAATTAGGGTTTGTTTGATTGGTTCGACTACAAAAGAAACACAAGGCGTGTGTTTGGTTTTGATATTACACTTGGTGTTTGATCGTGAAGACAAGACTAGCAAATTTTTACATACTTGCTTGACGTGTTTGTGTGAGCAACCGTAGAGGCATTTTATTTTAGACGCTTATTGTATTCAAGAATAATCGCAAAAGGTACGCTTTCCTTATTTAATATGTGTTAACCTACTTGCCATAACTAGATCCATCCGCTGCGCACTCGTGGCTAAATTGGTTAGCTAGATTAATAAATCCCAACATGAAGAATTCACAAAAGTTAGCCAGGCGTTTAAGCGTTAGAGCGATGAAGGATCAAGAGGATGCTATGGCCAATGTAAATTGGGTCAGCCGCGTAGAGGTGGTTAGTCATATGAAAAGTTTTACCTTTTTTGTGTAATACTTCTCCTCATTAGCTATTTTGCTCTTATGATTGGAGTTGCATTTTATTCGTCCCTAATTGAGAGTCTATATTTGGTAGTTATATATGACGATTATCAATTCCCTATGGTGACAAAGGAATACGAAATTGAGTTTTATGTGAAATCATCATATAAGTTTGATCAGAAGTATCTGGTTGGAACTCATTCACGAGCAGATATTGAGGACCGTATCATTAAAGATTACTTTGAATTCGCCTTATCTTGTTGCGATTATGAACAAGAATGGCATCGACAACGTCCTGATATTCCAACTTTAGTATGTGACAAGCTTTAACAATTGAGAAAACATCAAACTTAGCTCGATGCTCCTACTCATCTTCAATTCACAGTGAAGTACTCTTGGCACAACTGGTGACGTATAGTATGGACCGGCCCAGCCCATTCATAAAATTATGGGTTGGTAGTTAACAATGGGTCTTCGGGTCACACATTACGGTCATAGCCACTTGGACCTGCGGGTCACGGCTGCCAGTACAGGGTCTGGGGCCGCAGCATCTTCGTGAGCTATTGTTAGAAATGGATAACCTAATTAAATAAGAGATACACTCTACTTATTTAAATAAGCTAGGATAATCCCGAATCCTTTAAATATCGGACGCGTCTGGGGCCGAAATATATGGAAACCCTAAGGGATATTTAGTCTATAAAAGGAACGCAATTGTGATCAATACAAGTATCTGATAAACTCTAATTACATTCGATTACCCTCCAAAGTTATATACTTACTCTTACGCCGGAGTCTAATCGTGGGATCCGCTCCCACGATAAGGTTAACGGTGCTTTATTCCTTGTGCATGGATCCTAGAAAAAATTCACTTGGTACAAGAAAAAGGTACTCCATACCCGAGTAATTACTTATTCGGGCCAAACAGAACCTAACCCGACTTTTGTATCAACAAGTTGGCGCCATCTGTGGGACCCAACACTAGGAATCACTCTCAGAAACAATGAGCGCAATGGCTAACGTTACCCCCATCATTGCCACTGTCAAGAATGTTGGTGTCAAAGAAAAGACGTTTAAGGAAGCAGATGCAGTGCCCAAGGCCAGCATCCTAGAATTCTGTGAAGAACATTATGAAGACATCTTGCCAATCATTATGGACAGGGCGCGTCATGACAAGCGAAAAGAAGTCCAAACCAGACTGGATTTTGAAGAAATCCCCAAGAAAACCCGAAGAGAAAGGGAGAACTCCTTGAACTCAAGGGTAGAAAACTCGCTTATAAGGTTCCATCATATTGCATCTTTAAACTCTTTTTGATTACATAATCAGTCATCGCAAAAGACTATTATTCAAGGATGATTACAAGTTTTAATATTCCGATTGTATCTTTCATCTTTATCGAAAACATAGATTGACAATTAAAACTTCATTATATAAATTAATTTGCACAGAGATAGTATATTTAATACAATCAAAAACTACATAAATAAATAACTCTAAAATGCAAATCAACAATCAAAACATCACTTTACAAAATTAAAGCACTAGAAAAAAAATTCATACCATACCTTATAATGGTGTGAATGAGATTAGGGTTGACCATGGCCCAAAAACCAAACCGGACCAAAAACCAATTTTGTCCAAAACATCAGACCAAAATGGTCGGTCCATGTCCGGATTGGTCCTGTCCGGTCCAACAAAGCATAATTGTCGTTTTTGTGTAGGGTGGAAATGAGTCGAGCCGAGCCCGAGCCTGCCAGAGCTCGAGCTCGGCTCGTTTATATTTCAGAAAGCTCGAGCTCAAGCTCGAGCTCGGCTCGTTTCGTTTAGAGCCTTAAGAGTTGAACTCGAGCTCGACTCGTGTATAATATATAAAGCTCGAGCTCGACTGGGGCTCGACTCGTTTGTAATGTAATTTTAAAAAATAAAGCTTCTTTTCTTAAACTTACTTATTCGAGCTTGTTTATCTAAAGCTCGTTTATTATTTTGAGCTCGTTTACTAAAGCTCGTTTAGGCTCGCGAGCCTAGCCAAGCTTTGTATACAAAGCTCGGGCTCGGGCTCGTTTACTAAATGAGCTCCAATTGAGGCTCGAGCTTGGCTCGTTTCATGAGCAGATCGGCTCGTTTCCACCCTTATTTTTGTGTAAGACCAAACCAGACCGAAGACTGAATATGAGGAAAAAGATGGATCGAGGACCAGACCGAAATATGATCGGTCCAGTTTCTCGATCTTGTCCAGTCCGCTATCTATTTTGCTCAGCCCTATATGAGATAATGGTATCTATTATTTTTAAAATGTAAATGTAATGTTGGGCCCACATGTCGATGGTTTATGAAGATTTTGTTAGGATGAGACTCTTGTTAAATTTGAATGACATGAAATTCCCACAATGCTATAAACCAATGTCGTGTCATTTTTCCCTTCTATTGGCCTCATCCACCTCATCCCATTGTGGATGTCCTAATCCCAAACTCCATAAGAAAATGTTGAAGATGCAGAGATATAGTTATTAATGATGCGTACCTGGATCAGACATTTGCGGTCACAGCTAACCTTCCGAAGAAGCAAGTTCATGAACTTTTGTGATCTAATAAATATATATTTGCGTAGACGCTTGTAGATATGACTAGTAGTCCACAAGAGCTAGCATGGCATAAACTTAACATCCACCCGTGAACATACCTTGTTTGGTAGAAAAGCGGGTCATGGCGAAGGAACGAAGTGAGGTGGTTACCATAGAAGTATCCTAACTAGTTAAGGCGCAAATCCTTAAAGCAGTTTTCTTCCCCAATAGGGTCTCCAACCTGTGATGGTAAAACATAGATGGGACGTGGCGCATGTGCATCCGTGTTACGAGCCTAAACAATGTCTGATCTAATGACAGTTACCCGTTACCCGAAATAAACCAAAAGATAGAATCTTTGGAATGGTTCAAGCTTAAGTGTATTTAATGAAACTTGAGAGTTGAATTCAATGTGGAAAGATTAATGTTCACAGACTAGAGAACATGTTTTTATATATCATCTCAAGGTATGTGCGCAATCATGCTGAAGGTTTTGTTGAAGTATATTTTCCTAATAGATCCTTTGTAAAAGTGCAAGAGTGTGTACATGAAGGAAACGAACTGCTTATGTGAATGTGAAGTTTTGTCACTTCAAGAGAGCTTTAGACTTTTTGCTTTGGTTACATTCATGAAGGAATATGGACACATGGCTTGTATAATGTTAGGTAGCATTTAAGTGTTTGAAAACTTATGTGTATGTGATGAGGTGTCATTTTATATACTTTTTCGTGGTCATTTAACCCCTTAAATCATGCAAATATGCTCAAAATACATGTTTAATCATTTCTTTTTGTATTTTTAGCACTTGGATGGTATTTAGAGGAAATACACGTGACTTGGGCTCATTTAGGGAAAAAACGAACGAGATTACAACCCTACACCAAAGTCGATGAAGAAAAGCCATACAGTGGCTGGAGACGCCGTCGCAATTCCTTACGACGGCGTCAGGACGATCAAGCGACGACGTTAGGATTATTGAGACGGGGCCAGAACGTAACTGACTTAAAGAAACCCTAGAAGATCCGACAAAGCGATGGCGTCAGGATTATAAAGCGACGCCATCGCGATTGAGTTTCTATATATACAAACTCATAATTAGGGTTTTAAAGTGTGGAACTTATGGGATACGATAGTCACACTTAGGGTACGAGTTTTAGCAGCTATAAGGTCGATTTTAGGGTGTAAAAACCCTCTTGTATCAACCTTTAACTCCATGTTTTAATAAAGTGAAGTTCTTTATCCTTTAATCTTTCAATATGTCTATATGTTGTTTGATTAATTATTGTTCTTCGCTTCTCTTTAACATGTTAGGCTAGATCTTATAGTGTTTTCTTATGATTGCATGAGACTTAGTTTGTAGATCCTTTTAATATTGCTTCTTGTTTATGGGTGTGTGCGTTAGGCTCTAAAAAACTAGTTTCTTAATTGCTTGCAAAGACGTCTAGGGAAACGTGACTATGTAGAAAGGATACCATCGGTAACAGTCTTTATACTACCTTACCCATATGTGGTTGATCACATTTTAAGTGTTTTAATGCATGTAATATACTCTTGGGGCCTTGTAATAGTCTTCATACTACCTTACTTATGTGTTGCCTTAACGGAATATTACGTAGACGACGGGTTCGTGTAATTCGTTCATGAATTAGGAAATACTTACACATCGGGCAATAGAATTAGAAGAAGCAAACTAAGAATCAATGCATGATTAAGTAAACACATTTATTTACCCATACAAATTTCCACAGTAGTTTAGATTTAATTGAGATATTAGTTTAATTAGCTTAAAACCAAAACCCCTTTCAAACTAGATATTTTAATTGATTTCTAAAAAATATAAAAATACAAAAATAATCTTCTTTCAACCCTTAGACCTTAGTTATGTTTAGTTCGAACCTTTCCAACTTATTCTCCTAAAGAACGATAACAACCCCTGAGTCTTGCCTATACTGCACGAAAACGGTTAGGTACACCGCCTAGGGAGTTGTAAAACTTCTTGTGAGTTTTCAACGACCGTACATTAAGTTTTTGGCGCCGCTTCGTGGGGAATAGTTTGGTTTCGAATTTTTTTTAGCTTAGGTCTACTCACTTGATTCCTATCGAGTGAGAATTTAATTTCTTGTTAATTAGATTTCTCGTAGTCTATCTTTTCTTTGTGCCTTTTGTTTGTAACTCTTTATTTACTATCATGATAAATAGAATACCACCCAACATACCCTTTCAAAACCCACCCTTTTTGTTCCAAAGATATACCTTGATGTTCCAACAACATCAAGATTAATCTCTCTACGATGCGTGGACTCGTTACAAAGACTTAATCCAAAAAGTCCCGCATCATGGCCTCAACCTATGGTCCTAAATTTAAATCTTTTTCGATCATATCAACAGCTATACCCAAATAGACATTAACCATGCAGCAGGTGGGAACCTTAGGAGATTAAGTGTTGAAGAAGCATAGGAAACCATTGAGGATTGTCCCTAATGTGATAAACAGTGGAAACCCCAACTAGTACTATTTCTGACCAAACTATTGCAAATAAAAAGGTTCAATTAGTTGGGAATGAGGTGGTTAGAGTTAATATACCTAAGTGCATGTCATGGATATATGCATATGATGAGCCTATAGGTGATCTAGATATGATGGAGGATAAGGTGGATAATCCAAGCCCAAAAAGTACCCTACAAGTCCTTCTATCATTTAAGGTATACACACCACCCATGACTTACCCGAAGGAAGTAGAACAGACTTTGGGAGCCCCACTAGAGGTAGAACCTTTAGACAAAACACAACTAGAGAATTTAGTCTTGAATACTTATAATCATGACATTCCTCTTAGTTCTAAGGAAGTTCCTAGTTTTGATGAACTGGAGCCTCAACCACAACTGTTAATACAAATAATGCCAAAAAAGTTATTTATATTTTTTGACTCCTCTACGTTTTGAAGATGACAAAATGTAAAAACATTCACGATAAAAATAAACGTTTACATGTTATTAATCGTAAACTTCTATTTCGACATAAATCACTTAAGGTATGGATAAACAAATCATTAAACATGATTAGTGATCAAGAAAATAATTTTTCTTCTTAACCATCACATTTCTACAAAACTATTTTTTACAAAATACACAAAATAGTTTTATTAATAAAAATAATGTTTTATTTAAAAACATAAGTTTGAATTTAATTTTTCCTCCCAAAACAGAAAACAACATACCATGATCAACCTTCCCCACAAAAAGACAAAAAAGGGAGTGTCAGTCTAGTGGCAGCCCCCTTAGTGGCTAGGCAGCCCTAAGATATATCTGGGACTGCCAGGACCGCCACCAGGTAACTTGGGATCACCTGGCTATAAATACTGCACTATTCTCAGCAAAAAAACACACCTCTTTGCACGAATTTTTCAGTTATCTTTCTCTCTCTAAAAACCTTCTTTCTCTCACTAAATCTATTGATCACTAACATAATTTAATCTTGTTTCAAGTGATCAAATATCATATTCTACCTTCTTCCTTCTTCTATCAAGTGCAAGAGAAGAACACTCGTATTCACCAAGAAACGAAGTGTTATAGATTAGTGATTTCTCGTCTTTTATTCTAAGATCCAAAACTCTATTTTGATTATCTTGTGTGATTGTGTAAGTCGGATAGTATGTAAATCCGATATTGTAGATCTTGTGATTGGGTAGTGTTTGTAAAGTGGTAGATTGGTTCTAACTAAGGTTAGGACTCGACATTTAGCTTAGTGTCATAAAATAATGTAAGTGACATGTAAACGGTTTTCTTCGTCTGAAGGGAGCTTGTTGACATAGTGAAATCTCGAGTCGGATACTCGGGGAGTGGAGTAGGGTGAAGAAGAGAATTTGGTAGCCTCCTTGGTTTAAAATCTTCTTTACCTTACTCATTTGAAGTTGTTGTGTCTATATATTGTATTGTATCGTTATTAATAAGTAGATAGATATGATTGAGCATATACTCAATCTAACTATTTTAGAATAAAAATTTTGTAACGCTAATAAACCTATAACACCAATTCAACCCCCCCCCCTTCTAGTTTCCACAATTGATAATCAAAGCCAATGTCATTCCAAGATTTGAAAATATATTGTATTTTAAAAAGCTTTGGATCGGATCTATGGTTCCGACAAATATCTAGAAGAGCAATCCATGCAAAGGACCACCACTCTTTGAAAGATAGATAGTTTTATTATGGAAAAATAGGTTCGAAACATATGTTAAATCAAAAGATCTTGATCTTTGGCATGGTATTACTAACGGTGATTTTCAACCGGTTGAATAAAATCTGAAAACCAAACCTGATGAGGTTATCCATTTTGAAAAACAAAGTGATGATCTTAAAAAGAGGCTTGCGAAAAATAACGAAGCCAAAATGGTTATATACAATGTTTTGCCAAGAAAAGAATATGAAAGAATTTTCATGTGTTATACAGCAAAAGAAATTTGAAAAACTTTATTAATCACCCATCAAGGTAATTGCCAAGTCAAAGATAACAAGATTGACCTTTTGGTACAACAATATGAACAATTCGTCATTTCCGAAGACGAATCTATAGATAATGCTTTTGCTAGATTTAATACTATTATTACTAGTCTAAATGCTCTTCAAGAAGGTTACTCTAGCAAGAATTATGTTAGGAAGTTTCTTAGAGATCTACATCCTAAATGGAGAGCAAAGGTCACGGCAATTGAAGAGTTGAAAGACTTAACATCACTGTCACTTGATGAACGCATCAGGAACCTCAAAGTTCACGAGATGATCATCAAGAAAGATTCTAAAATAGTCAAAGCTAAAGGAAAAAAGAAAATCTCTTGCCTTAGAGGCTAAAAAGGAATCTAGTGATGAGGAATGTTCAACTTCCAGAAGTGAAGACGAAGAATACGATATGGCGGTTAGAGACTTCAAAAAGTCCTTCAAGAGAAGAGGTAGATTCGTGAGACAACCACGAAACGACAAAAAGACGTTCCAAATAAGTCGAGACGAAAAGAACGGCAAAAGTGATGGAAAATGTTTTAGATGCGGTGATCCAAATCATCTTATTGGAGAATGTCCAAAACCACCGAAAGACAAGAACCAAAGAGCATTTGTTGGAGGTTCTTGGAGTGATAGCGGTGAAGAAGATGATGAAAAGGATAAATACGAAACGTGTCTCGTGGCTCAAGCATCAAATGAGGTATGTTCTGATTCCTCTTACTTTAGTGATGAAACTTCATCAATAGGCGATTTTACTTTAGATAATGAATATGATAAACTATGTAAGATGAGCTTAAAAATAATCATAAAGAATAAACAACTAAAAGCTATTAGAAATAGTTTAGAAAATGAGTTTAGTGAATTGAAACTAAAATTGTCTACACTCGATAAAAACAAAGGAGTTGATCTCGAATGTACAAATTGTCAATCACTTAAAATCGACAACGAAAAACTTAAAGAAGATGCTCTTAAGCTAACTCAATTTGAAAAGAGTACACACTGTTTAACTGAAATGTTGAGTAATAAAAAACCCTCTGGTGAAAAATTAGGTCTAGACTTCAATTCATTTGAAGCATCAACAAGCGGGACTAAGAAAATCAAATTTGTGAAATCTCAGAATGAAACCCACTTGAGGGCGGATCCCCAAATACTGACTGCGACCCCATAAAGGCCACGGACGACCCCCCAATTGCTATTAAGAGGGACCGCTAGACTGTTCAACTAGAATCTGAACAAATTCGTTTCTTTCAAAATCCAATTTGGGGTCCAAGAACCAAAACATATTTAAGTTAAATAGTGATAACTTTCACGTTGCTAGGTAATCTAATGAGTTAAACATTCATAAAACCATCGTAAAACCCATAATTAGATTTATACACCAAATTTTAGTAAACAAAATCCACCACCTAGAAAAGCAATAATCAAAATCCTCCGTTCTAAGACACCGCAACTAAAAAGCTAATTTGGGTCGACAAACCAACCAAATGTTTTCCCTTAACTTGAACAACTTCCAAACCACAAATTACATGCCATGGGAAATGTGTCCTCATTTCCACATCCTAATCAAATACATCAAATGTAAGGGATGTTTAGCACTAACAACTTTGGACCTATGAGATATTGGGGATCAAATGTTTGAGTTATTGTCTTATATAAATAAATATGCCTTGGAGTCGACTTAGAACCCGATGAGTAGATAAAGGATAGTGGATGCTCTAAACACATGACGGGTAACCGAAAGCTCTTCTCAACCTACAAGTCATACAACGGAGGTAATGTCATTTTTGGTAGTAATCTTCGCGGTAACATCATTGGCAAAGGTATGATTTCTAATGACTCTCTCAATATAGATAATGTAGAACATGTAGATAACCTAATATTTAACTTGCTAAGTGTAGGTCAAATACGTGATAATAAATGTAGAGTAACTTTTTGTAACACCCTCAAAATGGGTCGCAGCGAAATAAGGGTCCGGGAGTGTTACTTCATAATACAACAACACAAGATATAAGAACGACCTCTATATGAGTTATTTTAAAAGATATATTTGATTAACTGCAATGTTTGTTACAAAAGCTCTAAGCTTAAATTGTTCATCGATGTGAAAACATAAAGATTTTGGTACATAACAAAATGTCCCAAAATGTAATGCAGTAAATCTTTAGTGCTTTTAGACTCCAAAATGATGCTTCCAAATGTATCCATGTTGTACACTTATTGACCTGAGAAAGACATGCTTAAAAATGTCAACATAAAGTTGGTGAATTCACAGGTTTATGTAATGTATAAAGTAGGACCGCAAGATTCAAAGTGTATGACAATGTAACACATACAATATTACAAAAGTAATTACGATTCCCTAAGCTCATGACACTGACGCTACAACATGTATGTCTGCAAATTAACACCAATATTGTGCCCGTGTAGATGTTCCCCGCAACATCCAAATCCGACATGGTATACATCCGTTAGTTCGGTATACCGAAGCTAGTGAGCGCTACTCACCCGAATGGGGATGTCAATCCCAAATAGATCTATTTATAACATTCACGCTTAAACCAAGTAATTAACAGTTCATGATTCATAGACATAGTGGGTTATCGCTACTTAGGCAAACTCGTAATTTTGTTTAAAAGTGTATTTGCGTCCAAATGTAAAACAATGCATGTTTCTTACCCCAAAAGTTATAAACCATTGTAATTGTATAAAATGGGGCTATGTCACCTCAAGTGATATGTATTGATTCTAGGAATCAAATAGTGAAACGTCACGTGTGATCCGAATGCAACCTAATTATTTTATAGGTCGTATGAGTATAGTGTATTTGAAATAAATACAACAATATATATTATAGAGTTATATCACCACCTAATAGTTTTTGTTTAAATTATAAATGTCGAAACAATATTTAAGTCACGGTTGATATTTAATGTCCAAGTACATGTGTCCGTAAAAATATTATCTTTGTTTAATAATTGATTATTTGTTAATAACACTTGATTTAAATAATTTAGTTTAGTTAATATTATTATATTTATATAATCGTGGTAATCATTTTTATAAAATAATATTTATAAAGTTAAAAACATGTATAAATATTATATAAATTTCTAACAGCTTTGTTTGTTTTTATAAAAATGCAGAATTATTTATAAAAGTTAACTAGCTTTTAAAATTTCTAGTTAAAAATCTATACACTTCTAGTCTCCGAAAACTTGATATTTATAGTAAAACGTCATTCCGAACAACTTTGTAGTTTTATACTTTGGCCGAATCGAACCCGAAAGCCCTCAAAAACTCCGACTTCAGTTTTTGTAATTTCTCACAGTTTTTCACAGCTTTATAAAAGTTGTGAAATTATATATACTTTTTGAAAAAAACTCATAACTTACTCGTTTTAACTTCGTTTTATGCGTAAAACGGAGTTAAAACGAGATAATCTATAAAATAAAATGTTTACAGATTTTATAAAAATCTGTACCGAAACTGTTTATACAAACTGTTAAATATAAAAATAGTTTTATATATATATTTAATTACCGAAATCTCATAAAATTCATATCTCCTTCGTTATACATCCGTTTTTCGAGTTCCTTATATGCACGAAATCGTCTTGAAGTGTACTATTTTATTATCGGGTCTAAACTTTGCATAAAAATTCGTGCAAGAACAGAATATACAAACTGTCCCAACTTTAGTTATTACAAGTCTTTGAGATTAACTAGTACCACATCATTAGTATCCTTTAAGTCCTCTAATTTACATCCATCTATATATGTCCAATATGTCCAAATAAAATGTCCACAGCAATTATTTATTTATAAACTAAATAAATAAATTTGTAATAATTAATCCTCAATTAATTATATAAATTATCCAACACTTGTAATATATCAAATAAAATATGTTTTTGCATTCTAACATATTTTAAACACCTTTTCATCATGAATATGTATTTCTTTGATTTTGTTAATACAAATAATGTCTAAAAACGTTATTTATATTTTTGACCTCTCGATGTTTTGAATCTTGGTGTCTTGGTTTGATTGTTCCTTCTCTCATCTCTTTATATTGTTGTGATTCTTAATTATTATTTGTTTAGCTATAACTAGTAATTAGTTATACTGTCAGTTCATATTGTTGGTTGGTTGAACATATATTCGGATCTATTAAATTTTAGAAGTAAATTTTAAAATGTAAATGTAACTTGTAAACTATTCAACCCGCCCCCTTCTAGTTTCCACAATTGGTATCAGAAGCCGAGGCCACTCAAGATTTTTAAAATATACTGTATTTTAAAGCTTGGATCGATATATGGATTCCGACAAATATCTAAAAGGGCAATCCATGCAAAGACCACCACTTTTTGAAAGTGATAGATAGATTTATATGAAAAATAGATTCGAAACATATGTTAAATCAAAAGATCTTGATCTTTTGGCATTATTATTATCACCAACGTGTGATTATCACCTATTGTAACCAAATCCGGAAACCAAATTAGATGAGGTTGTCCCTTTTGAAAAACAAAGTGATGAACTTAAAAGGAGACTTGCGAAAAATGCTGGGAATTAGAGGCTTCTACAACTTAATACTGATGGGTATAAGAGTTTCTACTGCTGGTTGAAGAAACTACTGCTGCTGAAGATTAGAGAAATCAGTCTAAGTCATTAGTACTACTAATGTAAATAGTAAGACAAGCCAGTACCAAAGTGTTAGTACTATTAGTTTATTAGTACTGTTAGTTATAATATTAGTACTATGCTGAAGTGGTATGCATGAGATATATTAGGAATAGATATGCATGATCACTTGACGCGTTTGTAAGCCTTTAAGGGTATCCTTGGTGTATATAAAGGAACCTACGATATAGATCTAGATATCAAGTTTTTTTCATCTATCTAGAATTCATATTTGCATACAATCATAGTTAGTAATCAAAAGTTAATCTGTAACTTTGATTGTATTTATATAGTGGAAGTTTAGGTAAAGATCTTATTTACAGTTTCATTTGTTCTTCCTATATTACAAGCTAGTTCCACATAGATTGTTAGTATTCACAATCTTAGTTTCTAATATAGTTGTTTTGGATTTATCCAACATAACTAAGCTTTAACAAGCTAAGTAAGATCTATTCAAAAAGGATCAACAAGTGGTATCAGAGCTTGTTGAGAAACTCTGAATAAGAAAAACACTATATATACACAAGATCTCATTGTTAAAGAGAAGATGAAATCACAGTCAGAATCTACCTAAACAGTGTCTTCACTAAAACTTCCTATGCTCAAAACAGGAGACTATAGTGAATGGTGATGCTTCTACATCAGTGTAATATGATAAAAGAAATTTGGAAAACTTTGTTAATCACCCATCAAGGTAATAGCCAAGTCAAAGATAACAAGATCAACCTTTTGGTACAACAATATGAACAATTTATCATTTCTGAAGACGAATCTATAGATAGTGCTTTTGCTAGATTTAATACTATTATTACTAGTCTAAAAGCTCTTGGTGAAGGTTATTCTAGCAAGAATTATATTAGGAAGTATCTTAGGGATCTACATCCTAAATGGAGAGCAAAGGTCACGACGATTGAAGAGTCAAAAGACTTACCATCATTATCTCTTGATGAACTTATCAGGAACCTAAGTTCACGAAATGATCATCAAGAAAGATTCTAAAATAGTCAAAGCTAAAGGAGAAATGAGATCTCTTTCTTTAAAGGCATAGAAGGAATTTTGTGATAAGGAGTGTTCGACTTCCGGAAGTGAAGACGAAGAGTACGTCATGGAGGTGAGAGACTTCAAGAAGTTCTTCAAAAGAAGAAGAAGATTTGTAAGGCAACCTAGAAACGAAAAAAGACCTTTTAAAGAAACCGAGATGATAAGAACGGTAAAAGTAAAAGGAAGTGTTTTAGATGCGGAGACCCAAATCATCTTATTGGAGAACGTCCAAAACCACCGAGAGACAAGAACCAAAGAGCAGTTCATTGGATTCTGGAGCGATAACGAATTAAGAGATGATGAAAAGGTTAATGAACGAAAACATGCCTCGTGCTCAAGCATCAAATGGGTATGTTTTCATGTCTTTACCTTTAAGTGACGAAAACTCATCAAATAGACGATATAGCTCTAGATAATGAATATGATAAGCTATGCAAAATGAGTCTAAAATAATCACTAAGAACAAAAGAGTAAAAGCTACTAGAAATAGCTTAGAAAAGGAGCTTAGCGAAACAAAAGAAAAATTGTCCTCACTCGAGAAAAACAAGGGAGTTGATCTCGAATGTACAAAATGTCAGTTGCTTAAAATTGAAAATAAAAAACTCAAAGAAGAAGCTCTTAAACTAACAAAATTTGAAAAGAGTACACATTGCTTAAATGAAATGTTAAGTAATCAAAAACCCCTCCAGTGATAAATTAGGTTTAGGTTAACACATGTTAAAGCTCAACTAGTAAGTCTAAGGAAATAAAATTTGTGAAATCTTAAAAAGAAACGTCTTCTGGTGGAGGTCCCTTAAATAAGGGCGACCCCCAAAGCAAATATGGGACCGCCAGTCTTCTCACCAGTTTTGGAAAAATCTATTTTGGGTCCTAGACCAAAACGTATAATGGTAAACAACGTCAAATTTCATGTTGCTAGTGATAATGAAGTTAAAAGATTTTATAAGCCATCGTTAAAACCTGGAGTTGGATTTTCAAAACCAAACTTTAGATCAAAAACTTCACCTCTTAGAAGAGTCAATAATAATTACCCTCGTCTTAAAACATCGCAATAAAAAAGGAACGTTGGTCGACAAAACTAACCTCATGGCTTTCCCGTAACTTGTAACAATTTCCAACGTTAAAGTTACATGCCATGGGAAATGTGTCTTTCATTTTCACATCCCAAGCAATTGCATCAAAATCCCAGGGATATTTTAGCACTAACAACTTGGACACCATGAGATATTAAGGGATCAAGATGTTTTGAGTTATTGTCCTATATAATAGATATGCCTTGGAGTCCAACTTGGAACCCGTTGAATGTATATAAAGTATTGGAATGCTCTAAACACATTACGGGTAAAACCGAATGCACTTATCTCCACTTACAAGGCATACAATGGAGGTAACGTCATCTTTGGTAGTAATCAAGCGAACATAATTAGCAAAGGTAACGATTTTTCTATGACTCTCTCAATATAGATAATTTAAACATGTTTATAACTTAAGATATAACTTGCTAAGTGTAAGTGACAAAATTATGTGCAATACGTTAATAGAGTAACTTTCCTCTGAACAAGATAGTGAATTACTAAGACGGTAAAGGTTATAGGTAGATGTATTAGGAAGAAAGGCTTAAATGTGATGAAATTAGGAAATAAGCCAAATGACAAAAAAATTTTTCTTTCAACGAAGATGTAAAACTCCACATTAATGGCATAGGAGATTATGTCACGCTAATATGCATCTCATTAAATCGTTAGCATCTAATGATTTAGTTAGAAACTTACCTAATCTTAAGTTTGATCAACACTTCTGTGATGCTTGCAAAATTAGAAAGCAAGCTCACGCTAGTCATAAAGCTAATAATATAGTCTCAACGACTAGATGCTTTTTTAGGTAAAGGGTTACCCTGGTAAATGTATTAATCATAAAAAAATTAAGTACAATGGAATGTGGCTAAGTACCATATTGACCTCAAGCGTCATGCTTAAACTTCCCACTACACGGCTGTGACATGCCACAAAACCGTGAATACCTAGCTAAATGCATACTACCAGAAGTGAAACATAACAAAGATTTAAACATAAAGCCTAAAATTACTAGGCATCCTCCATTTAGAAAGCAACTCGTTCACTACTCTAGTGTTCTTGAACCGGAAAGTGAGAAGCTTCAACCTAATCATGACCATAATGGTGTCACAAAGATCTTCCAATGACCTTTTAACCTTCTTGAAAATACGATTGTTGCGCTCTATCTAAATAAAATAAGAAGCAGACGCAACAAGAAGACGACTAATGACACTTTTGGCACTTCGCTTATAGGTCAATGGTTGTAAGTGCAAAACAATATCATGTAACCTAGGCAAAACATTCTCCATACCTGCTAATGGCCGAATAGATAACCATATTGTTGGAAACACAAAAAGTGTCGGTTACTTCTAAGTTGTAATAGGTCTTAGCTCGTAGTTTATGTAATGATTAGATTAGTAATCTAGTCCGGCCCAAGACCCATGGGAAGCCCATCATAGCCCATGGGCCGGCCTATAGGACATATATATACACCTCTCCATGCCTTGGAGAGGTGGTTGTTGGTTGTTTCATTTTCCATATTTTTCCACATAGTAATTCCATCATCCATTTCCATATACTTTCTCTCTCTAAAACTTCACAACCCACATCTCTCTCTTGTTCTTGGTTTGGATTATTAGATTACATGTTTCTTCACATATTTGAGATGAAAATCTACATTCAAAGAATAGGTGGCTAATAGAATCTGGCTGCATATCACAGGAAGTACAACGAAGTAGAAGTAAGTTGTTATTCACCCCA
>BQNB010120770.1:6055-20576 GCA_026074375.1 Tanacetum coccineum | reverse complement strand
ATTTTCAAGAAATCTAATGTTTAATGTCTCTTCAACTATCCTGGTCCTCTTGTTAAATACTCTCATTGCTTTGCTAACCACAAAGTACCCAACAAAAAATCCCTCATCAACTTTTCCATCAAACTTGCCTAGTTAATCCCGGGTATTTAAGATGGTAACAGGACACCCAAAAGGTTTTATGAAGTCTATCAATGGAGTTCTTCCACGAATAAGTTCATAAGGTGTCTTGTAGCCTCTATTTAGCACATAGCAAGTAGTATTAACTACTTCAGCCCAAAAGGTGGTTGGTAACTTAAAGTCAACTAACATAGTTCTTGCAGCCTCTATCAGTGTTCTATTCCTCCTCTCAACAACACCATTCTGCTGAGGAGTCCTAGCAACACTAAATTCCCTCTTAATCCCCTTCATTTTACAGAACTGATTCATTACACTATTTTTGAACTCAGTTCCATTGTCACATCTGATAACTTTTACTTTACGGTCTAGTTGATTTTCTATTTTTGTTATGAAGGTCTTTAATATCCCACTAGTCTCATCCTTAGTGGCCAAAAAGAATACCCAAGAAAATCTACTAAAGTCATCAATAATAACTAGGTAATAAGACTTTTTCATTAAACTCTTAACATTGTAGGACCAAATAGGTGCATATGAAGCATATGTAAGGGTTTGCTGATTGAGTTCACAAATTTGGTCATACAGGAGGCTTTGTGTTGCTTTCCTTTCTGACAAGCAACACAAGAATGGACATTTTCAAAGATCTTTAAAGGCAAACCTCTAACAAGGTTTCCTCTTACAAGTTTGTTCATGTTTTTAAATTTTATGTGACCAAGCCTCCTATGTCATAAATTGGATTCATCAATTGTGGCCTTAGCAAAGAAGGATCATCCTACCTGGACAGGTTATTTCTCTGCCACCTCTTTATATAACATGCTTATACTATTCTGACTTAACCGTCGGAGGGTGGATCCCGGGCTCTGGCCTCGGGTCCCCTTCTAACTGGTTCTTCTTTGTTGGCAGCACTATTCAATGCCCGGGAAGACGACGAACGGCACCAGGAGAGTCGTCAGGACTGGGCCGACCAAATTATGCATCAACAAGTTGGCGTCATCCGTGGGACCACGCATAAACTATGTTTCGTGTTCTCATGAAAAGCAAAAATCAGTTTCGAATGTCGGTAACTCTTAAACCTTCAATATATTTTCGATCCATACCAAACATTATGTCGCAGCCCGGCTTCTTTATATTTATGGTCCGCTCTAAAAATTATGTCGCGGCCCTGCTTCCTTGGTCGATGTTTACCATATTTGATATACATCTTCAAAAACAAAACAAAAACAAAAAAAATTGTTTCAACAGGAAACAATATAATTTTTTGATTAAGCCATGACTTGGCAAAAACGTCGCATACAACGGCATGCCATATTAAATGGTTTAGCAAATATTATTTTGCATATTTATCCCTCATTTGCAAAGATTATGCGATTTATGTGGGGGTGATGATTTACGATTATTTGTCCGCACGCCCGGACTTGTTTTCCTCTTTGGTATCCGCGGTCACCAACCGCATCGCCATTGCGGTCTCGAGCCTTCCGAAGGTAAATCACCGGTCAATGAACTTGGACACTTCCAAAGTCTTTGTACCTTGCATTTGGAAGTTTACTTCACAATGACTAACATCATGAGCCGCAGAACCTTTATCCACACGGCATGTTTCGATTACCAACGCAGCGGATATCCGCTCTTTTGTCATAACGACTTCCATTGCTTACCCAAGCATGGAGACGCGGGGCTACAACCCCTCCATGCGCCCATTGAGCTCTTAATGAGTATTTAAGATTATACATTTGGAGTCAACATTTGTACTCCCGGCCGGGGGCAACCCGCGGCTAACTATTTTGATCACCGGTCAACTCATGTCGATCTGCGAATAAACTAAATCGAGTACTTTTTTATCAATGCATCCGTAGAAAGTTTTTTAGCTGTCGTTATTATGACACATGACCGTGCCTCGGTCGTTTTTATGGCTTACGTAGTCCTATATGTAACTAGCGCTTGCGGAGGCGTGAAGGGGGCATGCAAGGCTTACTTACATAAACGTGTAAACATTTGTTGTACACATTCTTATGCCTATTATTAGTTAAATCATATTACTTTTAATTCATATCTGCTACCTTCCTAATGTACGAAGTTAAATTCCCAAAATCGGGACATAATAAATAAACAAACACCTTGTGTTTCAATTCATATCGCACATAGTCGAGCGCTATTTCCTAGTAGGCTACAAGTTTCGTGCATAGCACATTAGGGTATATGAACCAGCCACCTTTCTAGTAAGCTCTGTGTTACACGGGCCATGGCCTGTTGGGATAAGTGCTAAAATTATTGGTGTTTTTTGGATACTTTGTCTGCAAGTTTCATACTACTAGTAGAACATAACATCATTAAACTTGGGGGGCTATAGGGGTATAACGATACCGTTATAATTATCTTTGTGCGTGTCATGTAAGTATCTCCGGACATAGAAAGTACGTAAGAGGCATTGCATGTACGGTACTAAGTCGAATGCCATATTCGCATTACCTGACCACGAAAGTACGTCTTCCGTTGGCCGTAAGTGGAATGCCATATTCGCATTACCCGGCCACGGAAGTACGTCTTCCGTCGACCGTAATTCGAATGCCATATTCGCATTACCTGGCCACGGAAGTACGTCTTTCGTCGGCCGTAAGTCGAATGCCATATTCGCATTACCCGGCCACGGAAGTACGTCTTCCGTCGGCCGTAAGTCGAATGCCATATTCGCATTATCCCGGCACGGGAAGTACGGTCTTTCGTCTGGGATGTAAGTTGGCTACGAAAGGTAGTCTTTCGTCGGTCGTAAGTCGAATGCCATATTCGCTTTCCGGCACGGAAGTACGTCTTTCGTCGGCCGTAAGTCGAATGCCATATTCGCATTACCCGGCCACGGAAGTACGTCTTCCGTCGGCCGTAAGTCGAATGCCATATTCGCATTACCCGGCCACGGAAGTACGTCTTTCGTCGGCCGTAAGTCGAATGCCCATTTTCGCTTTACCCCGGCCAGAAAGTACGTCTTCCGGCGGCGTCAAGGTCGAATGCCATATTCGCATTACCCGGCCACGGAAGTACGTCTTTCGTCGGCTGTAAGTTGGCTAAGGAAGTACGTCTTTCGTCGGCCGTAAGTCGAATGCCATATTTGCATAAAAAAAAAAAAAAAAAAAAAAAAAAAAATACTGGCCACGGAAATAGTCTTCCGCTCGGCCGTAAAGTCGAATGCCATTTTCGCTATTTACCGGCCACGGAAGTCGTTTCCGTCGGCCGTAAGTCGAATGCCATATTCGCATTACCCGACCACGGAAGTACGTCTTCCGTCGGCCGTAAGTCGAATGCCATATTCGCATTACCCGGCCACGGAAGTACGTCTTCCGTCGGCCGTAAGTCGAATGCCATATTCGCATTACCCGGCCACGGAAGTACGTCTTCCGTCGGCCGTAAGTCGAATGCCATATTCGCATTACCCGGCCACGGAAGTACGTCTTCCGTCGGCCGTAAGTCGAATGCCATATTCGCATTACCCGGCCACGGAAGTACGTCTTCCGTCGGCCGTAAAGTCGAATGCCATTTCGCATTACCGGCCACGTAAGTACGTCTTCCGTCGGCCGTAAGTCGAATGCCATATTCGCATTACCCGGCCACGTAAGTACGTCTTCCGTCGGCCTTTATTATGTGGGATCCGCTTCATCATTATAAATCATTCTCATCATCCTCTCGTTAGAGATGAAATAGAATGGTACCATGCCAATGCTAGTGTTACCCCGACTATAGAAAACGCACTCTTCTTACGGGGTCTTTACCGTCTAGCCACGGGAAACCAACCGTCTGAGCACAATCACCCGACACATGTATGCGGGTGCTGCTTAACATAGGGCATGATTGACACAGTTTGAAGATAGATATGGTGGCGTATGATTGGAAAGTGCGAACGTCTCCGCGGCGGTAAGAGAAGTCCTTTTAGTCTAGTAACCACGGCTACGGCCACGCTTACTAGAATGGGGGACATGATGACGTATAGTGTGGATCGACCCGACCCACTTATATTAGTATGGGCTTACTTGCTGAGGACCTATAGCATAAGTCTAGCATAACATGATCAAGAACCATATCATACTAGACTGGGGGACATGTTGGCGTATAGTCCGGAGTGGGCCGGACCCAATGAGCCGAACCCGATAAAAGGGTGGCCCACATCCTACGTAACCCTAATCCATACACTATATATATTAGGGTAGGATCATCCTACCTGGACATGTTATTTCTCTACCACATCTTTATATAACATGCTTATACTATTCTGACTTGACCGTCGGAGGGTGAATCCCGGGCTCCGGCCTCGGGTCCCCTTCTAACCAGTTCTTCTTTGTTGGCAACACTATTCAAGGCCCGAGAAAACGACGAACGACATCAGGAGAGTCGTCAGGACTGATCCGGCCAAATTATGCATCAACAAATAATGAGACAGTGGTGTTTCGGTATTAATAAAAGATGGTCAACCAATTTGGGTGAATAGAAAGTGGTTGGGGAAATTGATATGGTTGTTGTCTTTTGCTATCTTGTCATCTGCCATTTACCTTCTTCTCGAAAATGAGCAAAGGTTTTCAAAAAATATAGGTTTACTTGTTTAAAAATGTATTATAATTGTCATTTTTTGTTATTGTGTGTAGGATATTATTTTTTTGCCATTGTGACACCAAACTTATTAATTCGTGCTATTGTGTGTACTTTGTGACCATTTTACCCTCACTTTTTTCAAATTTCGAAGGGTAAAATGGTCATTTTACATGCAAAAATAGCCACAAAATACACACAATAGCACGAATTCAAAAGTTTGGTGTCACAATGACAAAAAAATAGTACTCTACACACAACGACAAAAAAGGACAAGTATAATACATTTTTAGGCAATTAACCCGATAAATATATGAAATTATACCTTGTGAAAACTTGGGTTGGGTAACACAGTAGCGAACCATATTCGTTTGTTTTGTATGTTAAAGAAGATATAATAAGTTGTATATATGTTCAAAGTATTTATTTCATTCTTTTTGATGATTGATGCAAGTAATAACTTAAAATGCATGACTAACCCTCTCATTTAAAAAATCTAAAAGCCATCTAACAAGACCATAATAATTAGGGCCGTAAACGAACTGAACGTTCAATGAACATTTCGTGAACCGTTCAGTAAAAGTTCGTTTATGCTCGTTTATTTATGAAATGAACGAACATGAACAACATTTTACGTTCGTTTAGTTAAATGAACGAACATGAACAAAAGTCTTGTCCGTTTATTTATGTTCGTGAAAGTCCGATTATTCGTTCGTTTATGATCATATATATGTTTATGTACGTCTATCGTATCCTTGTATTATATACATTTGAAATGTCCTTACTTAAACACAACAACACTAATAAAACACAATATTGTGTATATTTTTGTAAATTTTATGTTTATTTACGTTCGATCGTGTATGTTCGTTCGTTTATGTTCGTTTAGTGTCTTAATAAACGAACATAAACGAACACGAACAACCATATTTCTTAATAAACGAACATGAACAAGAATATTCGTTCGTTTAAGAGATCGTGTTCGTTTATTTGTCCGGCTGAAATTAAATGAACGAACATAAACAAGGCTCCGTTCGTGTTCGTCCGGTTCGGTTACAACCATTATATACATATACTAAAGGGCGGTTGAAACGACGTCGTTTCAACCCCCTGTGCTATAGTACCGGTTTGTTGGGCTCCCACTTTGGGCCAATTTATTGGGCTTCCACTTTGGGCCGACTCAATTGGTGTTTTTTCTAAAAAAAGTAAAAAAATAAAAAATTTGTTGGCACAAAATTGGGGAAAAAATATATTACAAAAGTACCGATTTATTCAGATAAAAAATACTTGAAGAAACATTTTCGATACCTAATAACTTTAAAATAATCGACAGGGTCACAAACGTACATCTTTATATTGCATTAAACGGTGTCATTTTACGCCATTAAAAACCATAAGCCCAAACATATAACACATATTTAACCAAACCCCATAAAATTATATTAAAAAAAAACCCATATAGAAAAAAAACAAACCTTTAAACATGAGGCTCAACACATAAACCCATATAAAAAAAGACAAACTATTAAACATGAGACCGAAAAAATAAATTCGCACAAAAAAAATAAAAATTTTTAATGCCCCGCAACAACGCACGGGGCATAAACTCATATAAGGGGAAAATACAAACTATTAAACATGATACCGAAAAAATAAACCCGCACTATTAAACATGAGACCGGAAAAAATAAACCCGCATAAAATATATTAAAAAAATGCCCTGCGGTAACGCGCGATTGTCATTTAAGGCACACGTAATCCCATAAATTATATTAAAAAAAACCCGTATAGTCAAAAAAAAAAATTAAACATGAGGCTCAACGTATAAGAAAAAAACAAACTATTAAACATGAGACCGAAAAAATAAACCCGCACAAAATTAAATAAAAGAGAAAAAAAACAATTAATAACGCAGCAACGCATGGGTAATCTTGCTTGTTAAAGATTAAGGGGCCGTTTAGTTTGTAGACGGGTTTAGGATTTAAATTTGGATTTGAATTTTATATAGGTTTTGAATTAAATGAAGAGAGATAAAATAAATTATTGATAGGTTTATTTTATATATTTGTTTGAAATAAAAAAAGTAGTAAATTTAAAAAAAAAAGAATGCATTTTATGTTGCTGAAAAAAACATTTACTAAAAAATAATTTTTAATTATACATACATACATTTAGCATTGTACAGTAGAAGCTACAGTGCTTCTACTGTACAATGCTTTGGGCCTGGGCTCAAAATTTGGGACGGCCCAAAATTTATTTTTTTTTTTTTGGCATAATTTTTTTTAAAAATTTTTGGCACAAAATAAAGGGAAAAAAATATTACAAAAGTACCGGTTCAACTTTAAAATAATCGACATAGTCACAAACGTACAACTTTAAATTACATTAAACAGTGTCATTTCAAAAAAAAAAACCCATATAGCAAAAAAAACAAAGGTTTAAACATGAGAAACCTTTAAACATGAGGCTCAACACATAAGCCCATATAAAAAAAGACAAACTATTAAATATGAGACCGAAAAAATAAATTCGCTCAAAAAAAAAAAAATTAATGCCCCGCAACAACGCGCGGGGCGTAAACTCATATAATGGAAAAATACAAACTATTAAACATGATACCGAAAAAATAAACCCGCACAATTAAACATGAGACCGAAAAAAATAAACCAGCACAAAATACATTAAAAAAATGCCCTGCAGTAACGCACGATTGTCATTTAAGGCACACGTAATCCTATAAAATTATATTAAAAAAAACCCGTATAGTCAAAAAAAAAATTTAAACATGAGGCTCAACGTATAAGAAAAAAAACAAACTATTAAACATGAGACCGAAAAAATAAACCCGCACAAAATTAAATAAAAGAGAAAAAAACAATTAATGGCCCGCAACAACGCGCAAAAAATTAAAGCCGCGCAGCAACGCACGGGTAATCTTGTTTGTTAAAGATTAAGGGGCCGTTTAGTTTGTAGACGGGTTTAGGATTTAAATTTGGATTTGAATTTTGTATAGGTTTTGAATTAAATGAAGAGAGAGAAAATAAATTATTGATAGGTTTATTTTATATATTTGTTTGAAATAAAAAAAGTAGTAAAATTTTTTTAAAAAGAATGCATTTTATGTGGCTGAAAAAAAACATTTACTAAAAAATAATTTTTAATTGTTCACATTTATTAAAACCCACCATGATAGGGTGCATTGGATTTTGGGAGTTATAATCCTTTGTGTCAGACACCAAACAATTGTTTGAAAGAAAGAATGTTCATTAAAATCTTCAAGGATTTTATTATTTGAAAGAGGTGACCAAAATCCGAGATCTTTGTTTCAATTACCCATGAAACTAATCATATAATAATTGATTGGCAGGTAACTGATTTGATTACCCATGAAACTACTAACTTTGTTTCTGGTTATAAACAACTTATTAACTTCCCAGCAATTGATCTTAATGTGTATCTTGTCTATTATTGAACTCTAGTCTTTTTTGACACAACAATTAATTCTGATATAAATTGTTTTTGCTATAGGCATCGGCTCACATTCAATATCACAGCCGGAAGAAACAAATAAGAGAACGAGCTAGAGGCGAACAACTAAGGCGCTTAAAGGAGGCCCCAAGTCTCTACCGTGAAGCTTGGCAAGTTCATTGTAAAATTTCTTTTATACACACTCCACTCGTTTGATAGAAGAAAATCTCAAATATATATATATTTTTTTTGGGTGAAAGGTGAAAATATATATTAGCTCCAAACCATAACTATATACAATACAAACAGAGGAAATGCCCCCCCAAAAAAAGTAAAGTGCGATCCTATCTCAAACAATTTGTTTTTTCAAAAGTAGGCCAATTGCTCACAAGTACCTCTCATAAAAGTACAATAGGTTGCCCCAAAAAAATGTCAATAGGTTGCCTCAAAAAATGTGTACTTTTGGGGCAACCTATTCTACTTTTATGGGCAACTGTTCTACTTCGAGGCAACCTTGGAAAAACATTTTGAAAGAGCTACACTAGGCTTTTTTGGGAGTTTTTGGGCTATAATTGGAATTTTCCCTACAAACAAACCGAACAAGGCTTTGGACATGACCCAAAACCTTATAACAACCTCCCAAAACAACAAATAACAAACAACATTCTAACCTTCTCCCTATCACACAACTAAGAACATAACATATCATTAAGGATTCTACTCTGAGCCCAGCTAGAAGCTCAATTCTTCTATAACATAACGGGGCGGGGTTACGCGCGAGCCGAGTGACGTAGGTGCACAAGAGTGCTTCGCGCCACAACCATCTCTTTTTTATAGGTTCTACGGACCGACCTCTACTTCAGACACCAAAATCCACCTTTTTATCTACCCGAAAGTAAAGAGAACGAAAACAAAGGAAAGAGAACGAAAACAACTGGTGTGTTTGTTTTGCTGGTAGGTTTGGAATAAGATTTGGATTTTGTATTGAATGATAGAAAATAGAGTAAACTGCAAAAATCATCCTTGTGATTTGGTTTGTGGCACTAATCATCTAAAGCCAATACTATTGGCATTAATCATCCCTGAGTGGCTAAATGTCCGGCATAAATCATCCTTATTGGGGATGATTTTTGCAAAAAGTTTTGTAAAAATCATCCTTATTTTTACCGAACGTTTCACCACTCAGGGATGTTTAGTGCCAATAGTATCGGCTAGGGATGATTAATGCCACAAACTACAAACCAAAGGAGCAAAGACAAAAAAGGATTCCCCAAGAGGCCACCACAAGAGTTGCCATCAACACATAATGTTTCGGATTACGACCCAATTCCTCCTGAAAAACCTTCTGATCCTCATTTGTCACAAAATCTGACCTCGGAGTTTTCGGGACCGGCAAAGCCCGACCCTGAAATCCAACCACCAATTGGGCCGGATATGCCGGTCCCACCAAATATGCCTCCTAGTGGTCCTGAAGTTGGCCACCAACTGGATGCATGTCACAACCCTCACCAGAAAATCCATTACCTTATCCTTGATGTATCTATCTAATCCAATAGCTCAATAAAATTAATGTCATGTAATTTGTATGCCTTGACATTATAGACATCTTTTACTCAACATTTGTTTTTTCCGGATTTCACCTAAAGGAGCAAAGACAAAAAAGGATCCCCAATTGTGGCCACCACGGAGTTGCCATCAACACATTAGTTTGGATTTTCTGACCCAATTCCTTCTGAAAAAAACCTTATCATCCTCCTTTGTCACCAAATCCGACCCCGGAGTTTTCGGGACCGGCAAAGCCCGACCCTGAAATCCAACCACCAACTGGGCCGGATATGCCGGTCCCACCAAATATGCCTCATAGTGGTCCTGAAGTGCCACCAACACAGTGTATCTGAATGAATGCCTCCCACCCCCACCAGAAAATCAATTACCTTATTCTTGATGTATCTATCTAATCCAATAGCTCAATAAAATTAATGTCATGTAATTTGTATGCCTTGACATTATAGACATCTTTTACTCAACATTTGTTTTTTCCGAATTTCACGCCCATATGGAGAAAAGCAAAAAAAGGAATCACCCCAAGAGGCCCCACAATGATGTGCAAATCAATACATTATGTTTCGGATTTAGACCCAATTTCCTTCTGAAAAACATTACTGATCGTCCTTTGTCACCAAATCTGAACCCCGGAGTTTTCTGAGACTGGCAATAAGCCCGAACCCTGAAATCAACAACCAAACTGGGCAGGATTATGCCTCGGTATCTTGGTCACCAAATATGCCTCCTAATGGTCCTGAAGTGGTCCCACCAACAGTGTACCTGAATGGATGCCTCCACCCCACCAGAAAATCAATTACCGTATCCTTGATGATCTATCTAAAATCCATAGCTCAGTAAAAATAATGTAATGTAATTTGTATGCCTTGACATTATAGACATTTTATAATCAAACTTTTGTTTTTCGAAAATAAAATTTTTTTTCAACCCCCAATAAGGAGCCAAAGACAAAAGTACCCAAGAGGCCACCTACAAGAGTTGCCATCAACCACATTATGTTCGGATTTCGACCAATTCCTTTCTGGAAAAACCTTCTGATCCTCCTTTTGTCACCAAATCAGGACCCACGGAGTTTTCGGGACGGCAAAGCCCGCCCCTGAAATCCAACCACAACTGGGCCGGATTGACTTTGGGCGGGGTCCCACCAAATATGCCTCCTAGTGGTCCTTAAGTGGATCCACCAACAGTGTACTTGAATGGATGCCTCCCACCCCCACCAGAAAATCCATTACCTTATCCTTGATGTATCTATCTAATCCAATAGCTCAATAAAATTAATGTCATGTCATGTGTTATGCCTTACATTATAGACGTCTTTTACTTCAACATTTTTTTTCCCTGTTGCTTGGTGCATTGGTTATTTATTCTGGGGTGTTTGTTTCGTCTTATGGCTTATTTGGTTTTGGACTTATGTTTTATAAGCTCACTTTTTGTTTCTCCAAATGTTTGGCCGTCGTCTCTTGCATTTGTTCTATTTTGATCTCGACTTCGTCTTTAGGTACATAAGCAAATACCTCCCCTATTTGGAATCCAACCACCTTTTCATCTGTCAAGATCAACTCGTTGCTTGCATCTTCGAAGTTTCCATTCGCTTCCCGTACATACCAATTATGAGAAAATTAATGCAAGTTCAATTTCCAAATTATAGTTTATCAAGCGATACTAGCATTCATCGTCGAAGCGGGATCAAAAAAGTATTGATCGTTGTAATATTTCCATGCATTATACTAAAACACTGTTCGGACTCCATGTGAAAAACTTTTTTCAGAAACCATTCGGTCCCTGCAGGACTCTTCTCGCATTAACATTCAATCTTTGTCCCTACACATGCTGCAGGACATTCGGTCCCTGCAGACCTTGCATAGCATTCGGTCCATGTCCTGCAGACCTTGCAACACATTCGGTCCCTATGTAGGAGTGTTATTATTTAAATTTGAACCGAACAAAGCCGGAGCATTATTCATCATCATTAACTCATCAGCTCGAGTGAATACTTTTCTCGTGAGCTCTTGCAAGAAGAAAGTTTTGGTTATAAATCAGCCTCACCATTCCCATCAATCGCTCATCAAACCATAACTCACTACTCACTACATGTTTTTTATCTGTTACGTTTCTTTTCCAACTCCTACTCACGTTGGACCTCGGCATAATACTCTTTAAACTCATTTGTTTGCAACGCGTCTACATCAACGTCCACATTCTTTTCATTAGCCAGATATGCGTTGATAAGTGCGTCAATATTAGGGTGTCCAAAAGCAAAGACGCGACCACCAAGAGAGTTCACAATGATGGCGATTTTGGCACCCGTCAAGACGCATAGCTCAACGGATTTCTTGAAAAGCCCATTACGACGCTTGGAGAACGTGACCTGGCGACTTTTGTTTTCTTCTATCTTGATTTCAATTTCTTTATGACCTTGGCCTGTTTTCTTGTTCATGTTAATAACTATGACCATGGAGCTTGTTGCGACAATAGTGATATATGTTTTTTTGATTTGTAATAGTATACTCGATAATGGTTAATGTGTATTTATAATGTCAAACTTTATTTCCAGGTTTTATAAATTTCTAGTAATTATTGTATTTTAGGAAGTTTGTTTCTATAATAATGGAAACGATTTTAAATTCTAAATTTAATTGACATAATTTCTATCTGTTATAAACTTCACTCGTTTTTACACTATTTTCCTTAGTTTTTTTATCAAGCTTTTACTCGTTTTCAATATTTTTGAACTTGATATCAATCAACCTCGTGAAATTTATCTTTTCTATAAAACACATTTTTTTCAGTCATGTAATTAATTTTTTAGAGTATAGATATGGATAGATAGATTTCACGAGGTTGATTGATATCAAGTTCAAAAATATTGAAAACGAGTGAAAGCTTGATAAAAAAAACTAAGGAAAATACTGTAAAAACGAGTGAAGTTTATAACAGATAAAAATTATGTCAATTAAATTTAGAATTTAAAATCGTTTCCATTATTATAGAAACAAACTTCCTAAAATACAATAATTACTAGAAATTTATAAAACATAAACATGGAAATAAAGTTTTAGATATTATAAATACACATTAACCATTATCGAATATACTGTTACAAATAAAAAAACATATATCACCATTGTCGTAACAAGCTCCATGGTCATAGTTAATAACATGAACAAGTAAACAAGTCAAGGTCGTAAAAAGATCGAAATCAAGAAGATATAAGAAAACAACAGTCGCCAAGTCACGTTTCGAAATCAAGAAGATATAAGAAAACAACAGTCGCCAAGTCACGTTCTCCAAGCGTCGTAATGGGCTTTTCAAGAAAGCCGCAGAGCTATGTGTCTTGACGGGTGCCAAAATCGCCATTATTTTGAACTCTCCCGGTGGCCGCGTCTTTGCTTTTGGACACGTTGATGCACTTATCAGCACATATCTTGCTAATGAAAAGAATGTGGACGTGGAAGTAGACATGGGCCGGTCGGTGTTGCAAACAAATGAGTTTAACCAGCATTATGCCGAGGTCCAACGTGAGTTGGGGTTGGAAAAGAAGCGTAAAGATATGATTCTTGAAAAAACAAGGTAGTGAGTTTTGGTTTGATGAGCTGATTGATGTGAAGGATGTGGCTGAGTTAGAACAACATCTTTCTTCATTGAAAGAGCTCAAGAGAAAAGTATTAACTCGAGCTGATGAGTTAATGATGATGAATAATGCTCCGGCTTTGTTCGGTTCAACTTTAAATAATAACACTCCTACACAGGGACTGAATGTGTTGCAGGGTCTGCAGGGGGCGAATGTGCTGCAGCGTCTGCAGAGACAGATTGAATGTTATGAAGGGTTTGCACGGACCGAATGTTCGGAGTTCACAGGGTCCGAACGTGTTTGATAATGCACGGAAATATTACAACGGTCAATACTTTTTTGATCCTGCTTTGACGATGAATGCTAGTCTTCAAGACCAAGGTGGTTCTAACTATAATTTTGGTGTTGGTGGAGAGCTTAGGAAATTTTAGTAATGTTGTTATAAATGTTTACTGCTTTGGTCAACACTCGTTGGATATTTTTATGTTTTTAATTGATTGTTATTAATTGTTTTAACAATTGATTCTTGTGTACGGCTTTTCTTCGTTCTAGGAGCTCGAGAGAAAAGTATTAACTCGAGCTGATGAGTTAATGATGATGAATAATGCTCCGACTTTGTTCGGTTATAACACTCCTATACAGGAACCGAATGCGTTGCAGGGACAGGACCGAATGCATGCTTTCTCGTGTTTTGTCATTTTGCACGAGGCAACTTTCAAAGCTGTAAAACCCCTACAATGAACCGCATGTTCCCCAAAGTTATCCAAACATGCCTTGCAACAAACAGGGCATATCTCATCAACCGGAAATAATGGAATCATGAGACGATACTTAAGGATAGTGCGATATTCCACCGGTGACATATGTTGACCAAGCCCGTCATAGCTAGTAGAAAATCCTGAGCATGTGGTGCGCGCAGACACTCAAAAACTCTTTTCTGTCTCATAGTCATGTCAAACTGAACTTCCATATCCTTGATCATTTCGCTAAAAAGGACATTCGCCAGTGTTTGTTCGCTTTAGAGGGGACTACACTACACGGGTACTTTTAAAACACGAGAAAGCATGCATTGAAAATCAACATGTGTTTATTCCTTTTGCGTTTGATACCTTTGGTTTCCTTGCACCAGAGGCGGTGGAGTTATGCACAACAATGTTATGACACCTAGATCCACGGATGTGGTAGCATTTCTCAATCGACTTTTCAATACCCTCAGCTGGGCAATGACAGAATTCT
>BQNB010120769.1:0-13938 GCA_026074375.1 Tanacetum coccineum | reverse complement strand
TGAACTTGTGAACAGTAATAAGCTCAAATGAGCTTATTAAGAGCTTATTTGAGAAAAATTGCTTAAAATTGAAATTTAAAGACAAAGAGACTTTAAAACTGAATTGTATTACTAGAATTGTGAAGTACAAGATTAGAAGGAAAGAGTACAAGAGCTTTAAAGCTGTTTTCTAAAAAGCTTGAAAGAAAAGTGCTTAAAATTGGAGGAAATACAAAGTAAAAATTTAAAACAAATACAACAACTGGCAAATGAGCCCTATAGCTGCTATTTATAGAGGAATGAAAAAGAGGAGGGAAGAATTCTTGAATCTTCTAATAAATCTCAGCCGTTGATCATATTTATTTTGATTTATAGCCGTTGGATGAGAGCAATGAGGTGTTCGCACCAATGATGTGTTGCCACGTGGGCTAGGTGAGGTGGGGAAAGTGTATGAACAGGGTCGAGTGTTTATAGAGGAGCGGGGTAAGGAAAATTCGGTGATTGGGTTTGTTAGAGAAAAGGCGGGAAAAACCGTTTGAGTCTGTTAGGGTTGTTATAAAAACGCGTTTTCAGTTTTGAAAGTATGAAAGAATTGCAAAACTAGTCCCTGCATTTTGTTTCTCCAAGTGTAGTGTAAAATAGGTTTCGGAAATTGCATTTCTGGCCCTTGTTCTTTATAACTTCTATTTCTTCTTTAAAAAACAACTTTCCTCTTTTTGCAACTTTGGTCCCTTGAACTTTATAACTCCAAATGAGCCTTTGAAACTTTGCACACTTGTCATAATTGGTCCTTGGCTTTCAAAATTGAGCTTTGTCTTTCTTTCTTGCTGTGTCGGGCTGATCCGGCTTTGATCTTTGGCTGTTTCTTCACTCTTTTTCTTGTCTCTTTCGTTCCTTGTCGGTTTTTTGACTGTTTTTGCTTCTTTTTGTCTTTTCAATCCTTTCCTGCACAATTAGACACAAAAGCACACTTTTTCTATTCTTTTGGCATTATTTTGGCTTTTATTTGGCAAAATCCCGGGTTTTTAATATGTACAATTAAGCATTTATCAGGGTTCAAGAAGAAGACATCTCGAAGACTGCCTTCAGAACTCGATATGGACATTATGAATTCCAAGTTATGCCGTTTGGTTTGACCAACGCACCTGCTGTGTTTATAGACCTCATGAACCGAGTGTGCAAACCTTATCTGGACAAATTCGTAATTGTCTTTATTGATGATATTTTGATCTATTCCAAGAACAAGCAAGATCACGAAGAGCATCTGAAGATAATATTGGAGTTGTTGAAGAAAGAGGAGTTGTATGCAAAATTTTCCAAGTGTGAATTTTGGATTCCCAAAGTACAGTTCCTCGGTCACGTGATTGATAATAAAGGCATTCATGTGGATCCAGCCAAGATCGAATCCGTTAAAGATTGGGCATCTCCTAAGACACCAACGGAGATTCGTCAGTTTTTAGGTCTTGCTGGGTATTATCGACGATTCATTGAAGGGTTTTCAAAGATCGCCAAACCAATGACCAAGCTCACTCAAAAGAAGGTCAAGTTTGAGTGGGGTGACAAACAAGAAGCAGCGTTCCAGTTATTGAAGCAGAAGTTGTGTAGTGCACCAATTCTGGCTTTACCCGAAGGAAGTGAAGATTTTATCGTATACTGCGATGCTTCGATCAAGGGTTTGGGCGCTGTGTTGATGCAAAGGGAAAAGGTTATTTCTTATGCATCACGCCAGTTAAAGATCCATGAGAAGAACTATACTACTCATGATCTGGAACTTGGAGCAGTAGTGTTCGCTCTGAAGATTTGGAGGCACTATCTGTATGGTACCAAGTGTACGGTGTTCACTGATCATAAGAGTTTACAGCATATTCTTAATCAGAAGGAATTGAACATGAGACAACGCCGATGGTTAGAGTTGCTTAGTGATTACGATTGCGATATTCGTTATCACCCAGGGAAGGCAAATGTCGTTGCTGATGCTTTGAGCAGGAAAGAACGGGAACCACCGTTAAGAGTTCGAGCTTTAGTCATGACTATTAGCTTGGATCTTCCTAAGCAAATCTTGAATGCTCAGACTGAAGCACGGAAACCAGAGAACATCAAGAATGAGGATGTTGGAGGTATGCTGATTGAAAATGCTAAATTCGGCTTCGATTTGGCTTTGTCTTTCACAGTCTTTTCCATTCCGAGTCCGGTTTTGTCGTTTTGGCTTTGTTTTTCGTCCTTTTCTTAGTTATCTGTTCCTGCACAATACAATTAGCAAAACAAGCATATATTTGGCGTTTTAAGTCCGTTTTTGGTTATTTCAGCTCGTTTTTAAAGGTAAAAGGTATGTGTAATTAAGCACATACCAGGCATCTTATAGGCAATCTCCCCATTTCCATTTGTGAGCCTCACTACTCCTAGTGATGAATCATAAGTCATGTCGGACAGCTCAACAAAGGGTTTTCCCAAAACAACATGTGATACCCTAGGATCAATGACTGAACTAATGTCTTCTATAATCATGAAATCTGAGACATAGGTAAAGTTCCCTACGAAGATATGCATTCCTTTAGCACTACCCGTAAAGTTGTTAAGTCTATTAGGGCTCTTAGGGCTCTTCTTAGGTGCAAGGCGGGCTGTCATTATCCAATTATAGCAACTTCTACTCATGATGTTCAAAGGAGAATCTAAGTCAATATAGGCCCTTTCAATGTGTACGTGTCCTATGTTGCAAGGTATCTTAAGATTTGATGGGTTTCCCCTTTTGATGATGGGATCTCTAATAATTTTAGACAAATACGAGTCATGCATCAAGTACTTGTGGTATGCAAGCTCACCACAAGTTGGGAATTTGTCAAAGTGATTTCCCTCGAATTCCTCTTCTCCTACATCGTCATCTTTGTTTAACTCATTATCGCTAGGGTATTCGTCATCCTTAATGAGTTCTATGAGCATTACATCACTATCTATTTCTTTCTTACAAACAACTCCCAAATGAGATAATTGGGGTTTTAAGTTTAATGATTCTAAGATTGAGTTAAGTTTAAGAACTTTTTCAATTAAGGGTGCTGGGTTGGTGTTCTCCATTTTAGAAGGTTGTTTTGAAAACAATTTTACGAACAAAGACACGGGGAGAAGATAGACTACAAGAAAGCTAATTAGACAAAAAAAGGCTTACTCAAAAGGATTCTAGTAAGTAAATCTAAGCTAAACAAAATAGGAACCTAAACTAGTTGCTATTCCCCGGCAGCGGCGCCAAAACCATGATGCGGTCGTCATAGGACTTCAACAAGAAGTTTTACAACTCCTTAGGTAGGGTACCTTACCGTTGTAGTGTAGTATAGGCAAGACACGGGGGTTATTATCGTTCTCTAGGGGAATAGGCGTCAGTAAAGGTCCTAATTGAATATAGCAAAGAATTACATGTTGAGAGAAGATTATTTTTGTATTTTTATATTTTATGAAAGAAGTAAAATCTCGGGTTTTAAAGGTGGTTTGTTTTAGACTAATAATTAAAACTAAATTAAACTAACTAAGATTAGGAGAATTCGTATGTTGAGAGAATAGTGTTTACTTAATCATGCATTATCCTTGGTAGCTTCTCCTAACTCTATTGCCTTGTCACACTTATGATGTATATGTAGGTACTATTCTAATGCATGGCGAATTACACGAAAACGCCGTCTACAAAATAAATAACTAGAGCAACGCACAAGTAAGGTAGTATGACGAATATTACAAGGCCCCTAGTCTAGATAAACGCGTTTATATTAATACCTAAAGGGGATCATCCACACACGGGTAAGGTAGTATGAAGACTATTACCGGTGGAATCCTTTCTATGCAATCATGTCTCCCAAGATCTCACGATAAGGGACTAAACATGCACACACATCAACAAGAGTCCAAAGTTAAGATCTACATACCAATTCACATACAATCATAAGCAAACACTTAAAAGATCTAGCCTAGCATGTTCAAGATAGAAGAAGCACAATTATATATCAAACAATAAGACATATTGAAAGATAAGAGATAAAAGAACTTCACTATGATGAATCAAGCAACTAGGGATAGTATAGAAGGGTTGGGAAACCCTAAAATACTCCCAAAATCTGGTACACCTCATTCTCCCACGAACTAAACCCTAATTTCTTCTATCAAAAGTGTATATGAAAAACGTAGAATTGAGTTTGTATATATAGAATTCAGGCCGCGACGGCGTCGCCATTTTCCAGACGCCGTCGCCAAGCTAGGGTTTCTTTAGGTCTTCAAACTTGACGGCTGATCCAGACGTTGTCTCCATGATTCAGACGGCGTCCCACTTGAGTCCAGACACAGTCAGGATTATTCAGACGGCGTCTCCAGAGTCTGGTCTTGAATCTTCATCAATCTTCACACCCGTTAGCTACCTTGTCCGTTTTCTTCCCAAATTGAGTCCAAATCACGTGTATTTCCACCAAATGTCTTCCAAATGCTAAAAATGCAAAAAGAAATGATTAAGCACATATTTAAGACATTTTTGCATGATTATAAGGGTAAAATGACCCCAAAAAAGTGTATAAAATTACACCTCATCACATACCCCTACACTTGGGATTTGCTTGCCCTCAAGCAAATAAGCTTTTCTACCTTAACAAGATACATATCGGGGGCATTCCACTTACTCTTTAAAGGCTTAATGGCACAACCAATTAGACCTCGTAACTAGAAGCATGGGAAAAATACACTAGCGCCTCACAATAAGTGTTTGGATTCTCTCTCTCTCGGTGTATAATGAATTATAACAATATGGAAATCAAAAATTTAACACTCATTACCTAGTCATAGCATATAAGTTACCATAGGCTTGATAAAATATCAAACCTCCACCGCTAGTGTAAGTGCTAATAGTTACCATTAAAGAGGACTTTAAAGGGTTGTGATATGTAATTATGTGGGATACATGTAAATGGAAATGGATGGCATGTGGGAGAGTGACATTTGGGTAGATTTTAGTGAAGTGGTTAGTCAACTATCTTATGGGAATACACGTTGGCGTGGTTGCTAGTCGAAGACTCGGACAAGATATACAAACTCTACAAAACTCTACATCAAACTCTTTCTTTTTTCTTTTCTTGACTCTATATTGAATATGAATAAATAAACTAACTAATGAAACTGATGAATGCAAATGGTAGCCTGTACATTTTTTCCTATATTTTTTTTTTTTTTTTGGTACACTTTTTCCCTACCATTTGTAACATATAATACGTCATTGGGGTTTATAGATCACCCCTACACTTGAACTTTTTACAGACTCGATAAGCAAACTAATCTAATGACCTGAATTGGTTGGATCAAAATAACATGTAGACTACTCGGCAAACATATGGGGGTCTTGACTTAACTTTTCTTCCCTATTCTTCCGCGAAATAAATACTATCATGAATTCCAATCGTCCCAAAACAATATATACAAGGATAAGGACTTAACAACAGTGTACTCCAATAATTAACTAAGGGTGTAACACAACGATGTACTAAAAGCGAGTACATGTAGGGTAGGCTAAGGTTTTGGGTGGCACAATTGGTTTAAGGGTATGGTTCAGGTTTCACTAGGGGGATCTCGCACTAAAAGTGAGCGCGAACAAGGGTGTGAGATAGTTATATAGTCGGGGTAACTATAATAACAATTACAAGTTTTAAACATGGGTTAATCCTATTGCCTCTTATCATTTAGCAAATATTATTACTCACTACGCAATCTCAGGATGCATCACTAAAGCAAGTTCTAGAAGTTATATACTACCGGAATACTCATATAATTTAATATCAATGCTTAACTCCAGAAAAGGTGCCAAAACCACACATGTACATCCATAATGATAGAATAGACACACATGATTGTACATTCCCTAACTCGAAAAAGCTTAGAGATATAAACTATCTTGGGCATCAACGGTGGATACCCGAATTCCTAAAGATCTAAGGGCGTAAACCTCACAATTTTAGGGGTGAATTCATTTGAGTTGAAGGGTCTTTGTGCTAGTCGTATAATTCCTTATTAATGAGACGCTCTAGCTACTTAGTTTCACCGGTTATGTGATGAAAATTTTAAATTTGGGTCAAAATTTCCCTTTACGATTTATGTTTCGATAGATAACTCATCATTTCAAGTTCAAGCAAAGACAAATGGTGGAATAATTTCTAAGGCTTTTATTTCCCCTACACTTATTTTGAACATTGTCCCCAATGTTCTACAAAGTACCCGCAAACGAATAAAGGGAAGAGAAAAGAGGGCGAAAGAAACTAATACTCCCCTGGTTATGCTCAAATTTGGAGAAGAAATAATGATCCCGGCTAAATCGTCATCCAAGAATTGTCCTCATAAAACTCCTAAGAACTCCCAGGCTTCTTTTTATCAAATATAACCAGCAAATCAAAGACAAGGTGCAAACATACCTAGCATAAAATCAGCGAGAATAATAGACATACAACTATATAACTTTACGTTTTGACTCAACAGCAGACTTATTATTAAAAAGATAGGATGAATGTGTTAAAGTTATTCGTGGTTTACTACAGATCTTTTAAGCAATGTATAAATTCCAGAAATTATAAAAAGGATTTTAAAACAAAAATCGAAATTTTTCTGTACTGGAGGGAGGACGCCATCTAGAAAATCCAGACGCCGTCTCTACTAACTGTAGAGAATTATTTTTTTCTCATTCAAAATTTTCTGCACGCATATCCATTAAGTATTTCATGCAAAATTTTACTGCAAAACCACGAAAATTATTAACACAAACATATGACTCGATCACACAAGACGCGAATTAAACGAAATTATTTATCTTGACTTGTTTGAAAATTTGGTTCTTATAAACCAGATTTTTCCCCTACACTTATCTTTGTAAAATACCTTTGAATGAGATTATGACGAAGTTAAAAACATAGCAAAGCATGATTAGAACTATTTTCAAACAATAATAATAAACAAATAAAGAATTAAACACTCCTAGAATGCGGTATTTAAAAGATTGGATTGCCTCCCAATAAGTGCTTTTGTTTATTAGAGAGTCTTTTAGCTAGACTCGGAGTCATATTCCTTACGTGACTCCTCCATGGTTTTCACTAGTTCCACTACTACTTTCCTCTTGGCCAGTTCGGTATTCGGGTCCTAACTCTAGGCATTCTTTGTAGAACCCTAGTTTCTTACTCATGACATACTCAACTCCTTTCTTCTTATCCTCATCGTTCCTAAGATAAACTGATTTCATATTCTCTTTTTCATCATTTGAAATTGAATCATATTGTTCTATCTTATAGGGCATCTTATAGGTGATCTCCTCATTTCCATTTATAAGCCTCACTACTCCTAGTGATGAATCATGAGTCATGTCGGACAGCTCAACAAAGGGTTTTCCCAAAACAACATGTGATACCTTAGGATCAATGACCGAACTAGTATCTTCAATAATCATGAAATCTGAGACATAAGTAAAGTTCCCTATGAAGATATGCATTCCTTTAGCTCTACCCGTGAAGTTGTTAAGTCCACTAGGGCTCTTAGGGTTCTTCCTAGGTGCAAGGCGGGCTGTCATTATCCAACTATAGCAACTTCTACTCATGATGTTCAAAGGAGAATCTAAGTTAATGTAGCCCTTTCAATGTGCACATGTCCTATGTTGCAAGGTATCTTAAGATTTGATGAGTTTCCCCTTTTGATGATGGGATCTCTTATAATTTTGCACAAATACGGGTCATGCATCAAGTACTTGTGGTATGCAAGCTCACCACAAGTTGGGAATTTGTCAAAGTGATTTCCCTTGAATTCCTCTTCTCCTACATACTCATCCTCGTTTAACTCATTATCGCTAGGTTATTCATCATCCTTAATGAGTTCTATGAGCATTACATCACTGTATATTTCTTTCTTACAAACAACTCCCGAATGAGATGATTCGGGTTTTAAGTTTAATGATTCTAAGATTGAGTTGAGTTTAAGAACTTTTACAATTAAGAACGAGGGCGGAACCTCGGGTGGTGGGTTAGTGTTCTCCATTTTAGAAGGCTATTTTGAAAACAATCTTACGAACGAAGACACGAAGAGAAGATAGACTACAAGAAAGCTAATTAGACAGAAAATAAAGTCTTACTCGAAAGGATTCTAGTAAGTAAATCTAAGCTAAATAAAATCGAAACCTAAACTAGTTGCTATTCCCTGTCAGCGGTGCTAAAAACTTGATGCGGTCATTGTAGGACTTCAACAAGAAGTTTTACAACTCCCTGGGTAGGGTACCTAACCGTTGTAGTGTAGTATAGGCAAGACACGGGGGTTATTATCGTTCTCTAGGCGAATAGGCGTCAGTAAAGGTCCTAATTGAATATAGCTAAGAACTAGAGGTTGAGAGAAGATTATTTTTATGTTTTTATATTTTATGAAAGCAAGTAAAATCTCGGGTTTTGAAGGTGGTTTATTTTAGACTAATAATTAAAACTAAATTAAACTAACTAAGATTAGGGGAATTCGTATGTTTAAAGAATAGTGTTTACTTAATCATGCATGATCCTTAGTAGCTTCTCCTAACTCTGTTGCCTTGTCACACTTGTGATGTATATGTAGGTACTATTCTAATTAATGCATGACGAATTACATGAAAACGCCGTCTACGAAATAACTAACTAGAGCAACGCACAAGTAAGGTAGTATGACGACTATTACAAGGCCCCTAGTCTAGATAAATGTGTTTGTATTAATACCTAAAGGGGATCATCCACACACGGGTAAGGTAGTATGAAGACTATTACCGGTGGAATCCTTTCTATGCAATTATGTCTCCCAAGATCTCATGATAAGGGACTAAACATGCACACACATCAACAAGAGGCAACAAAGTTAAGATCTACATACCAATTCGTATACAATCATAAGCAAACACTTAAAAGATCTAGCCTAGCATGTTCAAGATAGAAGAAGCACAATTATATATCAAACAATAAGACATATTGAAAGATAAGGGATAAAAGAACTTCACTATGATGAATCAAGCAACTAGGGATAGTATAGAAGGGTTGGGAAACCTTAAATTACTCCCAAAATCTGGTACACCTCATTCTCCCACGAACTAAACCCTAATTTCTTCTATCAAAAGTATATATGAAAAACGTAGAATTGAGTTTGTATATATAGAATTCAGGTCGCGATGACGTCGCCATTTTCTAGACATCGTCGCTAAGCTAGGGTTTCTTTGGGTCTTCAAACTTGACGGCTGATCCAGACGCTGTCTCTATGATTCAGACGGCGTCCCACTTGAGTCCAGACGTGGTCAAGATTATTCAGACGACGTCTCCAAAGTCTAGTCTTGAATCTTCATCAATCTTCACACCCGTTAGCTACCTTGTCCGTTTACTTCCTAAATTGAGTCCAAATCACGTGTATTTCCACCAAATGTCTTCCAAATGCTAAAAATGCAAAAAGAAACGATTAAGCACATATTTATGACATTTTTGCATGATTATAAGGGTAAAATGACCCTGAAAAAGTGTATAAAATTACACCTCATCAGTTAGTTACGTTGTTGAGTTAGCAGATGGAAGAGTCGTAGGATCCGATACCATAATTAGAGGATGCACGCTAAATTTGCTAGATCACCCGTTCAATATTAACTTAATGCATCAGTAGTTTCGACGTTATTATTGGTATGGACTGACTGTCAAAGTACCACACCGTAATTATCTGCGACGAAAAGGTTGTTCGTGTCCCTTACGGTAATAAAGTATTAACAATTCATGGTGATAGAAGTGATGGTGGAAGTAACTCGAGATTGAACATCATCTCGTGTACAAAGACCCAGAAGTATATTAAGAAGGGATGCCATGTCTTTCTGGCACAAATCATGGAAAAGAAGGCAGATGATAAGACATAAATGAAGGGACTTGAAGATGTACCGATCGTGCAGGATTTCTTAGAAGACTTGCCAGGGCTTCCACCAGCCCAACAAGTCGAATCTCAAATCGACTTAGTCCTCGGTACTGCACCTGTAGCACGATCCCCATACAGACTAGCCTCGTCGGAAATGCAAGAGCTATCGAATTAATTGCAAGAAATTTCTGACAATGGATTCATAAGACCGAGTTCCTTACCTTGGGGAGCCTCGGTTTTGTTTGTCAAGAAGAAAGATGGATCTTTCTGAATGTGCATTGATTACCGTGAATTAAACAAGCTTACTATGAAGAACCGTTATCGCTTCCAATGATCGATGATTTGTATGATCAACTACAAGTATCGAGTGTCACTTTAAGATCGACCTGAGATTTAGTTATCACCAACTCAGAGTTCATGCCATTCCAAAGACGACATTTAGGACTCGTTATGGTCATTACGAGTTCCAAGTAATGCCTTTTGGATTGACTAACGCACCGAAGGTATTCATGGACTTGATGAATCGGGTGTGCAAACTATATTTGGATATGTTCGTGATTGTTTTCATCGATGATATTTTGATCTACTCCAAGAGCATGAAGAACATCTGAAGAAAATTTTGAAACTACTCATAAAGGAGGAATTATATGCTAAATCTTCCAAGTGTGAATTTTGGCTTCCAAAAGTGCAATTTCTCGGTTACGTGATTGATAGTAAAGGCATTCACGTTGATCCTGCCAAAATTGAATCAATCAAGGATAGGGCATCGCCTAAGACTCTGACAAAGATTCGTCAATTCTTAGGTCTTGCTCGATATTACCAACGATTTATCGAAGGCTTCTCAAAAATAGCTAAGCCTATGACTAAACTAACTCAGATGAGCATGAAATTCGATTGGGGAGAAAAGAAAGAGGAAGCTTTTCAACTGTTGAAGCAGAAATTGTGTAGTGTACCAATTTTAGCATTACCCAAAGGAACCGAGAACTTCGTGGTTTACTGCGATGCTTCGCACAAAGGCTTAGGAGAAATTTTGAGGCAAAAAAGAGAAAGGCATAGCTTACGCATCTCGTCAACTCAAAGTTCATGAGAAGAACTACACAACTCACGACTTAGAACTTAGAGCAGTAGTGTTCGGTCTAAAGATTTAGAGGCACTATCTGTATGGCACGAAGTGTGTTGTGTTCACTGACCACAAGAGCTTGCAACACTTCCTTGATCAAAAGGAAATGAACATGAGACAATGCTGATGGTTGAAGCTATCGAGCGATTATGATTGTGAGATTCGTTATCACCCAGGAAAAGGCCAACGTGGTGGCAGATCCCTTAAGCCGAAAGTAAAGGATTAAGCCGCTACGAGTTCGAGCCTTAATAATGACAATCGACTGAAACCTTCTAACCCAAATTTTGAATGCTCAAGCCAAAGCAATGAAGGAAGAAAACTTCAAAGAAGAAAACCTTCATGGTATGAACAAAGAGTTTGAGACTCGTCCTAATGGAACCATTTGTATTGAGAAACGGAGTTGGTTATTATGTTTTGGAGGATTGAGGGACTTGATTATGCATGAATAGCACAAGTTTAAATATTCTATCCATTCTGGATTGGATAAGATGTATCAGGATCTGAAGAAATTATACTGGTGGCCCAATATAAAAGTAGAGATCGCCATCTATGTCAGTAAGTATCTAACGTGTGCAAAGGCTAAGGCTGAACACCAGAAGCCATCCAGTTTACTAGTACAACCTGAAATTCCACAATAGAAGTGGGAAAGGATCATAATGGATTATGTCACTAAAATACCAAAGACGTCAAGTGGTCACGATACAATTTCGGTTATCGTTGATCGACTCACTAAATCTATACATATCCTGCCAATAAAGGAAACATATTCAATAGAGAGACTAACGAGACTGTACTTGAAAAAAGTAGTCTCGAGGCATGAAGTGCCGGTTTCAATCATCTCATATAGAGATAGCAGATTTACATCTCACTTCTAGCAGTCGCTCCAGAAAGGTTTGGGAACTCAATTGGACATGAGTAAAGCCTATCATCCATAAACAGATGGTCAGAGTGAAAGAACCATTCAAACGTTAGAGGATATGCTACGTGCATGTATGATCAATTTTGGAAATGGTTGGGATAGACACCTACCTCTAGTGGAATTCTCGTACAACAACAGTTATCATACGAGTATAAAGGATACACCCTTTGAGGCACTGTACGGTCGTAAGTGTCGATCACCTGTCTACTGGACTGAGGTTGGAGACAGCCAACTCACTGGTCCAGAGATCATCCATGAAACAACTGAGAAGATTATTCAAATTAAGAGCCAAATTCAAGCCGCTCGCGATTGTCAGAAGAGTTACGCCGATGTGAGGCATAAACCTTTTGAGTTTCAAGTTAGAGACTTGGTCATGCTGAAAGTGTCGCCATGAAAAGGGGTGATACGTTTCGGCAAATGGGAAAAGCTAAACCCACGTTACATTGGACCTTTCAAGATCTTAGCTAAGGTTGGAAATGTTGCTTATCGACTCGAACTTCAGAACAACTGAGCAGAGTCCACAGCACCTTTCACGTGTCAAATTTGAAAAGTGTCTGTTTGACGAGGCACTTGTTATTCTGTTGGATGAGATCCAAATTGACAATAAGTTTCACTTTGTCGAGGAACCCGTTGAAATCATGGACCGAGAGGTCAAACGTTTGAAACAAAGTTGAATTCCTATTGTCAAAGTACGATGGAATTCAAGAAGAGGTCCTAAGTTTACTTGGGAGCGCGAAGACCAATTCCGGAAGAAATATCCACATTTGTTTTCCGACCCCGTACTATCAGCAAATACCATGACTTGAGCTTTGGGGACAAAGCTCTCTTAACGTGGAAAGACTGTAACACTGCGTAATTTCGCATGTCAATATTTTACCATTTACATGAATCAATTTAACTTTTATAAGTTACGTGTTAAATTTGATCTAAAACCGAGAAGTTGTTCCGCGTATAACTAAGAAATATCACCAGACGCATTCCGGCATCCGATTTAACGTAGTCACTTGACGACTGTCGCGTTTTGACTTATCGAACATGTTTGTGATTTTATTTTATTTTTATCCTAGATACCGCGCATGTATAAATTTTACGTGTCCCATTAATTTTATTAAAAACCATTTTTGCTTATATAAGAAATATCCTAAATATCTATATATATTCCATTTACTTAAAGTTTTAAAATTTGGTAACTTTGGCCCTCCCTTCTCCCCCTTGTGTCGTCCGCCACCCCCAAGCCAGCACCACTCCACCATTTTAGCAACTTTGTCTCACTTATGGTATACCTTCACTCTAAATTATTCTTTTATGTCTATTCCATGAATTGAACCTTTAAATTCAAAATTTGAATCCAAGGTTGGAAGGACCTAGAATCCCTTCACAACCTTAAATACCCACCCATCTTATTCATTATTTTTCCCATTCCATTCTCTCACTAGAAAAACATACATAAAAATCCTCTCTTCTAATCTTCTTTCTTTGGTGCGTCCGAATGCCACAAACCAAACACCATTTTGGTGTTTTTGCTTTTTGGTTCAAGATTTGTTACAAGTTGGTTGATTGTGGTTCATTCAAGAGTTCGTTTGGGTCATTCTTACATTAGTTCGGGTGATATTCACATACATACGGGTTAAAGATTCATCCTTCTCTTTGCCATCTCTTCACCACTCGTAAGACTTATGATCTCTTTCATTTGTATAAACTTTTAGAATATTCGTTCATTCACCACCTTCTTTTTTTCTCAAAAACAATATCACCCGTGTTTGTAACCACTTTTTAATATACAAATAAACAAGGTTGTACAATTTATTTTTAAGTTCCAAACTTTTCTAAATTGTCTTGCGTTTTCTTGTACTTTTGGCTTTATGGCAAAATGTTAGGTAATGAAAGTGATGTTTGGCGATTGTGACGATGGAATTAGGCTAGTTTTGATGTGGATTTGTTGGTTGAGACACTAATGAAGGAGTTTAGGTTAGATTAGGAATATTGAGGAAGTTGTGGTGGATTTTGGTTGATTTTTGGTATAAAACGTTTG
>BQNB010120768.1:0-16012 GCA_026074375.1 Tanacetum coccineum | reverse complement strand
AAACCCAATTTGTCTTGGACTGATTGGGTTAAATGCCCTAGTCTTATTGTCTTGTAATTCTCTAGCTTCTTGCTAGTTTGTTATTGAAAGTTGATGTTCAAAAAAAAATTGTTTAGTTAAAAGTATCGACAAATCAAATTTTGTACGATAATAAGAACAAAGCTAAAGTTGCTACACACATGAGTTCAGCGCAATAATTAGTGATACGTTGTACTAACTTAGCAAAGTAGGATAACTAAAAATATCTTGTTCAGTTGACATGTTCGGCTGTAGCTTTGAAAAAAATACATGTAAGAGTATGTATACCCCAAATAAATTTAGATTGCGTATAAACTTCCCCGAGAGATACACCCTTTTTCTAACATATAAACGTATAAAATCGATGGCTTACATAGCCTTATACACTCAACTTTTAGCCACCTTGATTATTTCATATGTTAATTTCTAGTACCAGAAGGCATGAGATCCAAATATTCCAACCACCATACTGCAAAAACACAGTATATTAGAAAGAATGACATTGCTTCAGCAAGTTAAACCATAAAGAAACCATGATTTTTTTACATAACCTAAACCTTATGATCAATAATAAGTCCTCAATAAAACAATATCAAAAATCTTACCCATTTAATCTGGATGGAGCAAACCGAAAGCTGACATGAAGTAACTTTTATTTCTTGTGGCTAAATTGCTCTCAAAATACAAAACTCATCAGTTCCATAAGGAAATGATAGGTTTACATGAACGAACCTAAAGACAGTCACCTGTTACCTTCTTTAGCTTCGCACCCAGCCCACTAATCTTGCCAGACACACATTTACCTCGCGGCATGCCATATTGAAACAAATATAGGGGCCTGTAAAATTTAATTGCAAAGAAATCTAAAGAAGCATGATTGATGCGTATATGTAAAGATTGTACCTTGACCAAGCATGATTTCTGCAGGGAACATATAGAAGTTGACTAAATAGTTAATGGACTATTTCCTAAGTATTCTTAACTTTATCAATTCTGATCTCAATGGTCTAATCTGAGTTTTATTCGATATTTACGTTCTGAATCACAAAGATTGTCCTGTGACCAAACAAAAACATATTTATACATGATAGTGTATCATTAGTTTTTATAAGCTTTCATATTTTCATAGCGTTTATTAAAAGAAAGTCCCGTAAATGCATGATATAATTATCAAATTATAAAACCAACGTTGCTGATGGAAATCTGAACACGGTGATATTTTAGGAAAACACACATATACATGCATACATTCATAAATTAACAAAGTATTGGAAAGAAGGATACCTTGATAATAATATCATGTGCGACATGAGTGCTCTTAACAACTCCTTCGTCTATTTCGTCAACAAACCCTTAAGCTTTTTTGGACGATCAACAGTACAATACCTGCATTGCTTTTTCACAATTAACGAAACTACACCCTTTATGATTTTCAACCCATTTGACCTTTCTCATTTCAAGCATTTTTAAGATTTTACTTGATTAGCCTTCCATAAGTAAGAAATGTAAATGGCTCGAAAAATAACACCTTACCACTACAAAAAATGAAACTACAAAGTTTAAGTGTTATAAACCATTTCAAATAACGTATAACATAAGTCAAGAATGTAACAATATGGAGAAGGCACATGACAATGTAAACAATTTTAATAGTAATTATCTTAATTTATCAAATATATAAATCTATTAATGTAAGCAATGATGCAATAAGTAATGCGTACATGTTCTGTCAGCCGATTTGTTATTTTGTCCTTTTGTCCGGCGTCGCTTATTAGACCGAGTCGTACACATCTGAGTAACATTGCTACCTTGTCTTTGTTGCCGCTGTTGGCTATTATTAGACTGTGCATTTGACATCCGATACACATTTGAAGCTGCTGCAACAATGACGACCCAAAATTAAGTTCTTGTCAAATAATCTAAAAGAGCAAGACGTTGGTACCGTGCTTACGTTGTAGTGCAGGTTGATGTTGTCTAATGTTTGCATCCATACAAAGCATGCATGCGCCGATACATTCACAGAAGTTAATTAAAGATGTTTTGAAAGATGTGAACATTAAAATTAAAAGTATAAAGGATACATACAGATGTCGTGTTGCGAGCTTTACCTGTGTAGTAACAGCAAATGAGCCATCAACTTCTTGTCTGCTATTAAGTAGAGTCATGAGGTTGTTACCATCTTGGTCTGCATTGATGCAAGGAGTGCAGTGAATACAAAAAAGTAAGTTCTTGTGAGATTGATAGTACAAAAGATACATATGTATGTTGTGGCGCTAGCTGTTTATTGCCTGTGTAGGAACAGCAAATGAACCATCGAGTTCTTGTCTGTTGCTGGTATTAGACGAAGTCATTGTGGGGTCACCATCTTGACCTGCATGAATACAATAACTACGATGAATACTACCTAAAATACATAAGGAAACCTACGTAAACAATAATGGTATAAGAAGTGCATACATGTGTAATGAGCCAATTGGGCAATTAGACTATTGCTCTTGTCAGATGAGACAGCACTGTGCTCATATCTAAGAGGCGTTGCTAGATTATGAACATCAACGTTATCCGCTGCAAAGCAAATGAATTAGTGAAAACTCCTACGAATAAAGGGTATGAAAGGTAACCAAACAACTAATCACACGTTAAGGCGGTTGTTTTTACAGCAGTAACATTCACGATATGTGTCACTTCGACGGTATATTCGATATCCAAACATTTCGGTACCATGTCACCAATGAGCATAGACGAAGCCCCCCTCCCCCCTCCCCATGTCTAATGAAATAATGTTTTGTTTTTTATTTCCCCTTAGTCTTCATACGTAGTAAAACAACTTATAAAAAAACCAAAGAAAGAAAAAGGAAAAAACGTATGCGTACCGGCCAACTATTATGTTTAGTAATCAAATAATGGCAAATGTATAGTAGGCAGTTATAATGAAGGAGCAAAGGCAGTAGGGATTGTCCGCGATCAACTCCAAAAGTTTCTTACATCCTTAAAATAATAGCAAAACTATATTATAAAAATGAAAAACTTTAACCAAAAACTAATTTATAAAAATCGAATAAAAACAAAGAGAAACCTAATTCTTAGTGAAAAAAACAGAAGCATAATCCATCGGTTCTTTTTCTTAAAGCAACAACTTCTTCATTACTTGAAAATGATTCAATAATCAAACACCCTGTAAAGAACAATTCAATTTTTTTTATAAAAATATTGCAAAACAATCTGAACGATTTTATGGATAAAAATAATAGTAATTAAACATGCTTTTAAACTCGTGAAAACATATACAAAACCACCTGAGTGCAAAACTGAAGGATTTAAGGTTGTCAAGTACATATTTGGACCAACGAAAAGATATGTAGTTGTGAAGAAGCATGGAGAATACGAATGGACGAAAACCAACGAAAATGCGTGTCATGCCTACCAAGACATCTTCCAAAAGATGGATGACGGATGGTCCGTGACAAAGGTGGAGTAAAGAAGCTGAAGGAAAAAGTCTAACTTAAAAACTAGCTGAAAGAAAAGTGCTTTCCGGGAGACATTCAGGCTGTTTTTCATTTTATTATCGAGTCTGTCTTCCCAGACATCGATACGGCGTATCCGTACCACCCATATGGCGTATCGAGTGTTTGGACGTTATCCAGTCTTTTAATTTTTTACATTTAAAAGTTTTTCTGTCAGATTTTCTATACGGCGTATTCGTTAACCGAATACAGCGTATTAGTTAATCTGACTCGTACTTAGGATTTTTAACACAGGGTAAGATACGGCGTATCCGCCTCAAACCATACGGCGTATCAATCTCCTGTTTGCTTTCTAGGATTTTATTTTCTAACCAAGCAGATACAACCGAGATAGAATTGCATTGTTTTCTTATTGATTGATACAGGAGCTTGCTGAGCAATGTAACGTGATTAGTGATATGCTTATATTCTGGAATTACTATGTACATGATGTTCATGCGGATTCAGACGCTCTTGCACACACAATCTTGCTCATAAACGCAACATGGAGGATCATACCGAGCAAATCTCAAGGGAGTTTCCCGTTCTAATTCTTTATATTTCCTGTATTTAATTTTATATTTATACAACAAGGGCGTTGTATATTTTAAGTAAAGGATGAGAATTAGAATGCTTACTTGTCCTTGTTTTCACAATAATATGCTTAATATGCTAAATTTTAAAAAAATTTAGCATACTTTTTGTGAAATTATTATCCACATGACCTTGCACACATAACCCTTGTTAGATACTGTGATGATTTAGACTTATCCGTTTCCAAATGTTTACCCAAATTCCATAAAAATATGAGTGTGCCAGTGACTGTAGTAAACTTTAGAACTTTGCTTGGTATATCTATTCGAGACCACAATAATAAGCACTATTTTTAATAGATGGAGTGACTTTTCTAAACTAGTAAATTTCTAGGATTACACCAAAAAGCCTATACATGTTTTATTAACTAACTACACCGGTTAGTTAACCCCCGTATAAACCCTTTGTTTACTCTCATTTTAAGAGTAAGGTACCCCTAGAAAAACCCATAGAGCCATTCATTTAGGATTAAACCCCAAATATTTCATTACACCTTTACACCTTATCCTACCCTATCAGATTAGTCATTAATCAGTCGCTGGTTACTTTTATGTAAAGTATTGTATTCCCTATGTCTTGAGTCTATCTTTTCCACCTATGGTATGGTCGGGAAATTGCACAACGCAATGGTGATTTTCTATCTCTGGCTAGGTCGGGAAACTACACAATGCAACGGGAATGTAAAAGTAGTAGTTAGCTCGTGTATTTTTAATACTTTGTTATTATGATCGGATATCAATTATTCAGATTTATCGTAGTCCTGAGATGGTTAAATTCTATAGATTAGTTTTATTTCCAGTTCTTAGTGTTCAAAAAAATCAGAAAAATACAAAAAAAGATGTTTGTGGAGTATTGTTGTATTAAAGTTGGTACGTATAAACCAACTATGTAAAAGGATGTATAAAGTGACAAAAGTTTCCACTAGAGTTGTAATTGGGATGATTGGGAGTTGACCGTTATGGGAACGCCAACTTAGGTTGTTTTCATTGATCTATTGATCGAGATATTTTTTGAGTCTAATTCGTGTCTTTGAATGCATTGATTGTTTAGTGTTAGAAATGTGAGTTAGTCTACCAGTTTATGTCTTTATCAAGGGATGGTCGGGAAAGTAACTAGCTACATTGTGCCTAGGACTATATCTATTTGCTTTATTTTCTTTAACAACAATTATTTTCCCTTTCCTAATTCCTATCCTTTGATCTTACTCGAATGAGGATGTGGGCAATCATGCATGTTTATTCCGTCGTTATGGTCATGTATGTGTGATTTTGTCCGCCTTGTTGGTTCATTACTATTGGAGAAAGAGTTAAAAGATCCATTCCCTATATTACTCTTCGTCCTAACCCTTGGTTTTACTTGAGTGGGGGAACGATTGCAATCATGTATGTCTATTCCATCGTTATGGATGTGTATGCGTGGTTTCTCGCCCCTACTGGTTTACGACATTTGGTAAAGACTGCTAATCTTATTCTTTAGCTTATTCGAGTAAAGGTTTGAATGCAGTCATATGTGTCTATCTCATCGTTATGGGTGTGTACGTATGGTCTTTATCACCTTTTCTGGAATATTGGTATCGATGGAGATTAAAAGAGTGATCAAACCCTTTAAACCTTCAAAAATAAAACCTAATTTACCATTATAGAATTGTTACTCCTTAGCTTTAGTGGTGGAAATGTGTATCCTTACCAAGCCTATGATAGAATACTCATCACGACCGAGCAATTGAGCGAATTAGTTACATGTTACCACATAGATTAGTCGAGTGATTTGAGTGTTTTCATTTTTCTATTTCATGAGGTGTTTGGTTGTGTGCTAATAATCTAACAAGAAAAATGCTTACCGAAAAAGATCCTAAACTTAGGTTGGGATACATTTTTACAAAACTTTCTAAAGTCTACTTAAGGACAAGTAGGATTCAAGTGGGGGAATATTTGATGACATCAAATAACGTCACTTTTATTGCATCATTTATTCCATAAAAATTACCCATTTGATATAATTATTGCATGAATTGGCACTTAATCTATTATATTAGTTATTTGCAGTAATTATGGAGCAATTGGTGAAGATTAGCTAAAAGGCGCACATTTTGGAGCTTAAATGAAGAAATCAAGAAACCTACTGATTTGATGTTAGGATTAAAAGACTTCATGATGATCTTGAAGTTACTGCTGCTAAGTTAATGTTGTTGGTGTATAAGTTACTACTGTTGGTGCTAAGTTAATGCTGCTAGTACAAAAGTTACAATTGCTTAAAGATTACGATTGCTGAAAGAGTTTCTACTGTCAAAAGAGAATAGATAAAGACAGAAGATAGGATAAAGATTGATTGGAGATCAAGATTACTTACGTGATAAGTATGAGTTATTTATAGAATAGATCATAGTGAATATTCTAAGTTTTAGGAATATATTGTAAATTGACTAGGACTCCTTAGTGTATAAAAGGAGGTCCTAGGGCATAGAGTTTGCTATCTAGAAATCTTTTGTTTTGATATCGTTATAGCTTCAAGGTTTTGTAACCCTAATACTAGTTAGAGTATTCGTATTAATATATTGAAGCTTTGTTTGTTAATCTGTGTATTCATTAGAATTACTATTCTATTGCATATTCTTCTTATTGATCAAAGATTAGATTCCGCATAGTCTTTGATATATTTTACAAAGTTTCTATTATAGTTGTGTAGGATTTACCTTGCATAACTAAACCTTACACAAGCTAAGGAATTCAAGATCTATTCAAGTGGGATCAACAAGTGGTATCAAAGCTTGTTGAGAAGCTTTGAATAAAGAAGAGACTGCTTTTACACACAAGGTATGTTTGTTACAAAGAGATGGATCAAGACTCAACACATATGGTGGCTGCTTCAAAAGTGCCTATGCTCAAACCAGGTGAGTATGAACTTTGGAGGATGAGGATGGAACAGTACATACAGATGATTGATTATTCTCTATGGGAAGTCATAGAGAATGGTAATGCACCTCCAATAACAAAAGTTGTTGAAGGTGTTGAGACTACAATTGCTCCTAAAACTACTGAATAAAAGGCACAAAGGTGGTTAGAGTTGAAGGCAAGAAGCACTTTATTGATGGGAATCCCTAATGAACATCAATTGATGTTTAACTCCATCAAAGATGCCAAGTCATTACTGCAGGCTGTTGAGAAGAGGTTTAGAGGGAATGCTGCTACTTAAAAGACTTAGAGGAATCTTTTAAAGCAGTAGTATGAAAATTTTACTGCATCTAGCTCAGAGGTGTTAGATCAAACCTTTGATAGGCTTCAAAATCTTATTAGTTAGTTGGAGATTCATAGTGAAAGTATCTCACAAGAAGATGTGAATCAGAAGTTCTTAAGAAGTCTGTCACCAGAATGGAACACACATACCATTATGTGGAGGAACAAGCCTGAGATAGATACATTAAGCATGGATGATCTTTACAACATCCAGAAGATCTATGAACCAGAAGTTAAAGGGACATCAAGCTCAAGCACAAACACATAAAACGTAGCCTTTGTGTTCGCAAACAGCAGTACAAATGGAGCAATTAATACTGCTCATGGTGCTACAACTACTAGCATTCAAGCTACTTCTATTAATTCAATAACAATTGACAACTTGAGTGATGTTGTCATCTGTGCTTTCTTTGCAAGTCAACCAAACAGTCCATAATTTGACAATGAGGACTTGCAACAAATTCATCCTGATGATTTAAAAGAGATGGATTTAAGGTGACAGATGGCTATGCTAACAATGAGGGCAAGGAGATTCTTGAAGAACACTGGAAGGAAGTTTTCTATGAATGGTACTAGGACCATTGGGTTTGATAAGTCCAAGGTGGAGTGTTACAACTGCCATAAAAGGGGACACTTTGCAAGGGAGTGCAGGGCTCCAAGGAACCAAGAAAACAAGAATAAGGAGAACACAAGAAGGGTTGTGCCAGTGGAGACAACTACTTCTAATGCTTTAGTGTCTTGTGATGGTTCTAGTTATGATTGGAGTGATCAAGCAGAAGAAGGTCCAACTAACTTTGCACTCATGGCTTACTCTTCTACAAACTCTGAGGTATCTACTGATTCAAACTGTTCATCATCTTGTTTGGAAAATGTTAAAATTCTTAAAGAACAAAATGAACAACTGTTAAAAGACTTAAGGACATCTAAGTTAAATGCTATTGCTTATAAACAGGTTTAGAGTCTGTGGAAGCAAGACTTCTAGTTTATAAGAAAAATAAGTTTGTTTATGAGGAAGATATCAAGGTCTTAAAACGTGGGATTTATTTAAGAGAAGTAGCCATTACAAAGCTTAGAAGGAAGTTGGAACTGGTTCAAAAAAAAGATGAAATTCAGCTAACAGTAGAAAATTTTAAGAATTCATCTAAAAAGCTAAGCAAACTAATAGACTGTCAGATAGTTGATAAGTGCAAAACATGTTTAGGGTATAATGTTGTTCCACCTCCCTATACAAGAAACTTTATGCCTCCAATACCTGATTTGTCATTCTCTGGTTTATAAGAGTTTATACGTGAGCCTATAGTTATTAAGCCTATAGTTGAGAACAGTGAAGCTAAGGCTAGTGAAGCAAAGTCTAAAGCCGTTAGGAAGAATAATGGTGCTCCAATTATTAAGGATTGGATGTCTGATAATAAGGAAGATGATGTGCCTCAAGCTAAGATTAAAAAGAAAACATTTAAGCCTAGTTTTGCTAAGATAGAGTTTGTCAAACCTAAACAGCAAGAAAAGACTGCTAGGAAAACTGTCAATCATGTTGAGCAAAATAGGCAAAACATTCATACTCCTAGAGGCAATCAAAGAAACTGGAATAATATGATGTCTCAAAGATTAGGAAGTAATTTTGAGATGTTTAATAAAGCTTGTTATGTTTGTGGAAGTTTTGATCACTTGCATGTAGATTGTAAAAAATGTGAATAAAAAACTGTTTCTAAATACAAAACCTATTTGGAACAATGCTCAAGGGTGAATCAACAAAACTTTGCTAAAAAGACTCACCCTTATGTTAAAAAGAACATAGTTCCAAGATCAATACTAATAAAGTCTGGTTTAGTATCAGTTAATACTGCTAGAAAAGTTAACGTTGCCCACATAAAAACAACAGTGAATGCTGCCATGCCAATGTCATATCTTTCTAAAACAGTACATTCAACTGTTAAGAGACCCATTCATAAGAATACATCATTTAAAAATAGTAATTTTAATCAGAGGGTTAATACTATTAAGGATAAAAATGTTAATACTATTAGGCCAAAAGCAGTAGTTAATGTTCTTAGGCCAAAAGCAGTAGTTAATGCTGTTAAGGAAAATAATTTTAATGATGTTAAGGCCTCATCTTGTTGGATTTGGAAACCAAAGAATAAAGTTTTAGACCATGTTTCTAAACACAATAGTACATCAATCACCCTAAAGAAGTTTGATTATGTTGATGCACAAGGCAGATCTAAGTCAGTGATGGCTTGGGTCCCCAAAAGAAGCTGATTTTCTTATCTAATGTGTAGGGCAATCCACAAATGGATTTACAGGATCAAGGAGTGATTGATAGTGGATGCTCAAGGCACATGACAGGGAACATGTCCTATCTTACAGACTATGAAGAGATAGATGGAGGATATGTTGCCTTTGGAGGTAACCCCAAAAGAGGGAAAATCACAGGCAGAGGGACAATCAAAACTGGTAATTTAGATTTTGAGGATGGGTATTTTGAAAGAGAGTTAAAGTTTAACCTCTTTAGTGTCTCGCAAATGTGTGACAAAAAGAATAGTGTTCTCTTTAATGACACTGAATGTATTGTTTTATCTCCAAACTTTAAGTTAACTGATGAAAGTCAAGTTTTACTTAAAGTTCCTAGAAAGAACAATATGTATAGTGTTAATTTAAAGAATATTATTCTTAAAGGAGGTCTAACTTGTCTCTTTGCAAAAGCCACATCTAATGAATCTAAACTTTGGCATAGGAGACTTGGACACATAAATTTCAAAACTATGAATAAACTGATTAAGAGAAATCTTGTAAGAGGTTTACCTTTAAAACTTTTTAAAAATAATCAAACCTGTGTTGCTTGTTAAAAGGGAAAGCCACACGGAGCCTCTTGTAAGTCCAAAATAGTAAGTTCAATCAGCTAACATTTGCATATGTTGTACATGGATTTGTTTGGTCTAACATTTGTAAAAAGCTTAATAAAAAAGATGTATTGCCTAGTTGTCACATATGATTACAGTAGGTTTAGTTGGGTTTTCTTTCTAGCTAATAAAGATGAGACTTGTGGCATACTTATGTCCTTTATAACTAGAGTAGAAAATATAATAGATCAAAGGGTTAAGGTAATTAGGTGTGACAATGGAACTGAGTTCAAGAATAAAGAGATGAATCAGTTTTGTGAGAGAAAAGGTATTAAGAGAGAATTTAGTATAGCTAGAACTCCTCAATAAAATGGAGTAGCTGAGAGGAAAAATAGAACACTAATTGAGGCTGCTAGGACAATGCTAGCTGATTCTAAGCTACCTACTACTTTTTGGGCTGAAGCAGTTAATACTGCTTGCTATGTGCAAAATAAGGTATTAGTAACTAAGCCTCATAACAAGACCCCTTATGAACTTTTTCTTAGTAGAAAACCAGCTTTAGGCTTTATGAGACCATTTAGGTGTCCTATTATAATTCTCAATACCATAGATCACTTAGGCAAGTTTGATGGTAAGGCTGATAAATGATTCTTTGTTGGGTACTTAATTAATAGTAAAGCATTTAGAGTATTCAACAGTAGAACTATGATAGTTGAAGAGAACCTGCATGTCCAGTTTAGTGAGAATACACCTAATATTGCAGGAAGTGGACCAAATTAGCTTTTTGATATTGATGCACTAACAAAGTCAATGAATTATAAGCCAGTTGTTGCAGGAAATCAGTCTAATGGTAATGCAGGTACAAAAGCATGTGATGATGCAGGTAAAGCTAGAATGGAGTCAGTACCTGGCAAAGATTACATTCTGCTACCATTGTGGACTGCTGATCCACCATTCTCTCAAATTTCAAAGAGTTCTCCTGATGCTGGATTCAAACCTTCAAGTGATGATGGAAAGAAGGTTGATGAAGATTCAAGAAATAGTGAAGGTATTGATCAAGAGAAGGAAGATAATGTTAACAACACTAACAATGTTAATGCTGCTAACACAAATGAAGTTAATGCTGTATGTGGAAAAACAAGCATTGAACTTCCTGATGATCCAAATATGCCTCCTTTGGAAGATATTGTCTATTCAGATGATGATGAAGATGTTGGTGCAGAGGCTGACATGAACAATTTGGATGCATTTATGCCTGTCAGTCCTATTCCAACTACAAGAGTACACAAAGATCATCCAGTTGAACAAATTATTGGAGACTTGAATTCAGCACCTCAAACAAGAAGAATGACAAAGAATTTGGAAGAACATGGTTTGTTTAGTTCAGTTCAGCAAAGAACAAACCATAAAGACTTTTAAAATTGCTTGTTTGTCGGCTTCTTAGCACAAGTAGAACCCAAGAAGGTAATCCAAGCATTGCAAGATCCAAGCTGGATAGAAGCTATGCAGGATGAGCTTCTATAATTTAAATTACAAAAGGTTTGGACCTTAGTGGATTTACCAAATGACAAAAGGCCTATAGGCACTAAATGGGTCTTCCGGAATAAAAAGAATGAAAGAGGAATTGTGATTAAAAATAAAGCAAGATTGGTTGCTTAAGGGTACACACAAGAAGAATGGATTGACTATGATGAAGCCTTTGCTCTTGTTGCAAGAATTGAAGCAATTAGGCTATTTTTAGCATATGCCTCATTTAAAGACTTTGTGGTGTACCAGATGGATGTCAAGAGTGCTTTTCTTTTTGGTAAGATTGAAGAGGAAGTCTATGTTTGTCAACCACCAGGATTTGAAGATCCAGACTTCCCTGACAGAGTATACAAAATAGAAAAGGCACTTTATGGACTGCATTAAGCTCCTAGAGCTTGGTATGAAACCGTGTCAACTTATTTGTTGGACAATGGGTTTTAGAGAGGAAAGATAGACAAGACTTTGTTTATCAGAAGGGACAAAGGTGATATTATGTTAGTTCAAGTGTATGTAGATGATATCATTTTTGGCTCTACAAAGAAGTCATTATGCACTGAGTTTGAGACTATGATGCATAAAAAGTTTCAGATGATATCTATGGGTGAACTCGCATTCTTTTTAGGACTGCAAGTAAAGCATAATGAGAATGGGATTTTTATCAGTCAAGATAAGTATGTGATTGAGATTTTGAAGAAATTTGGTTTTATTGATGTCAAGAGAGCAAGCACACCTATGGAAACTCAAAAGCTTTTGCTCAAGGATGAAGATGGTAAAGAAGTGGATGTTGTAATACCCCTATTTTTGACATATAGCAGCGGAAGCTAATCTGGGGTATTACTTTATGGATCAACAAACATAATCATAGAAAACGACTCATAAAGAGACGTTTTGGAAAGTTTTGTTATCATTTATTTATTCGTCAGAGTTTTTACATAAAGAGGTCCCAAAATCTAGAAACATAAAGTTTGAATGATAACAATTTAGCCATCTTCAAGTCCATGCCACTTCATGCCATAAAATTACCTGAGATAAACATGCTAAAAAGGTCAACATAATGGTTGAGTAAAATTCATAGGTTTATGATAAATAGTTGAATACAAGTCATCATAGACAGTGGGTTACGCTGTTATACACCCATAGATAGTAATAATTGCAATGCGTACAATTATCATAGAAAACAGTATTATTGCCCTAAGCTCATGACATTAATACGTTAACATGGAAATCATTGTAGTGACATTGGTTGAGGAACAAATGTCCCTGTGGAAAGGTAACTTGCCAAGGTTACCCATAAAGTCAAATATAGTGCGTTTAGTTACCCCGTGAACGGGTATACCAATAGGAGTCGTCACCCCCATTAGATCTATCCATAATATTTGTGTTTACTCGCAAGTAATTAATGTTTCATGATATGGAAATAGTGGCACTAGAAGGTACTTAGGCAATAATATATCTGGATAGCATACAGCTGGAAAAACACTTGCATTCATGGTTTAAGCATGTATCCCCCTCGCGGGTTTATAATGTATTCAAAAGATTTAAAATGCGAGGCTATGAACTCACCTTAACAGGGAAATCTGATTGATGGCAAAAGTATATGAAATGAAAGTAACGGCCTTGTCACGTAACCTGAGGGTAATATGTCAAGTCTTAGTGTGATTGTTTATGTTTTCAAAACTTTATAAAGTTTAACATACATCTTACTTTGATTTATTAATTTATGGAAATATTGTATCACTGTTCGGGCTATCATAATTCAGAGGTCATGCAGTAAACGTTTGAGGAGCTAGGACACTTTAAATCGTAAATCCAGCAAACTCATCAAAACGTATACTCAAATGAAACCCCTCACATGAAATTCCCTAGTAACGTGATACGATAAGATTTTAAGTTTCTTCAAAAGCTAGTCGATGATAAGTTACGTTAAATATGTAATTGTTTTATAATGCGTCGATAGATGATTAATAACGACAAATGTGTCAGGTTTTAATAAAATCAAGTCTTATAATATTTATATATATTTTTATAATTTATACAAAAATATTACATTTTATATTTTTAAGAATACAAAAATGGCAATATATACCCTTGATTTTTATACTTTTATGAGTTTAATCCTTTATATATATAAAGTATATATATATTAAACCTTTGACTTTAAAATTTGGCAAAACAACCCCTTGTAGTTATAACTTTAGGAAAATGACATTTTTGACCCAAAACTATATAATTTCAGAAATTTACAATATATACCCTTGTGCATGAAAATATTTACAATTTTAGTCCAAAATTAATAATCTTAATATTTTTGAAATCCAAAAGAGTTTTGCAGCTTTTGACTTGTAAAAATAAGTTAATATAAGAAGCTTTTACGAGCTTATAGCTTATCAAAACACCTTATGAGCTTAAATATGTAAAATGGGTCGCGTTTAGAGTTTTAAAAAGAAACCCGATGGGTTTAAGCTTTTTGAATTCGTTTTAAAGCTTATAGAAACGTTAAAAGAGTTTATAGGAACAACTTATAGGATCAGTTAGGGGCTTAAACTTATTAGGGCTTATGAAAATGGTTTGCGAATGAAAATTAGGGTTTTTGGGGACAAGTTTGGTTTCGAAAATTTAGATAAAAAAAACTTAGGATTCAAGGGCTTATTTCATGGGATCTTATAGACACTTAGGAACTTATTAAGATGATAGCAAGCTTATGCTAGCTTATTCATAGAATTCAAAATATTTAGGGCTCCAAAATGGACCCCTTTAGGTCACGGTTTTGGATTTGGAAAACCAAATAAGGTTTTTGATGTGGTTTTGATGCATGGAATAATTAAAATAGAGTTTGTACATGATCTAATATATAACATGAATGCATAAAATAGAGTTTAGGCTTACTAGAGCTCGATGAGGAATGAAATGGGTTGAATTGGACGAAATGAACCCAATGGCTTTAAGACCGAATCAAGACCTCTTTTCCTTAAACCTTGGCTTCGAAAATGTCTTGTGCTTCTTCCTTAGCTTCTGTAAAACACGGCTAGTATCTGTTTTGAATGTGTGTTTAAGTTTGAGTGTGTGTTTTAAATGAATGAATGTCCCGGCTTTATATAGGGGTCGAAAGACTTGGTGGCCAAGTTTTACATCTTAGAGGCCAAGAATACTTGGGGTAGGCTGCAAGTTGAATGGAGTGGAAGCCAAGGTTGATGACTATGATGAGCTAAGAGATAGCATGACAAGGTGGAAGGATGTGGCATGGTTTCGGTTATCAAGAGAAGGTAACGAGGATGGGAAAGACTTAGAGAGCAAGATTGATGATGTAATGGTGACAAGAAGCTTACAAGGTGGTGTTGGAGCTGCTTGCAATGTATGGTGTGGGTTCAAACTAGTTTAGGACTTGGTTTGAAATAGACTTAGGGTGTTACGGGTTTAATGGGTCACGGGTTTTAGGTCTTTAGTTTTAATGAGCTAGGGTTTAAGATTAGGAGGGATTAGGATTTAGATTTGTGTTAAGATCAAGGTTTAGGACTAGGATTAGGGTTTACGGGTTTTAGGTTTTTGATTTAGGGTTTAAGCCGTGTATAGTTTAAGATTTAGGAGGGATTAGGTTTAGATGGTTGTGCATTGGAATGTTATACTTGGTGCTTTATAGGTTGTACGGAATGTGTTTGAAAAATGGAGGGAAAACACTTGATTTTGAATTCGTGCTTTAATGACTTGTACTTCGGGTTTTAGGGTGTTGTACCTTAGTTTTGGAGGGAAATATTGTTTAAATGTTATGCATGGTAAACTTGTACTTTGAGTTTAGGAAGTGATACGAATACTAGAAGAAAATTTGGAGGGAAAATGGAGAATTTGGATAATCATGTATTATTGATTTGTACTTAAGGCTTTAAGATATTGTACTAGGGTTTAAGAGGGAAAATATATTCGAAATTCATGCTTGGAATACTTGTACACATGCCTTGGAGGTTTTACAATTTTGGAATTGTATTAAAACATTACCCACAATTAGGGTTTTGGGATAAACGTTAACGTATAATGTTTGTTTTATAATGATATGTTATGTAGATAACATATGAGTATTTGAATGTATTGCTTGACATATTATGATATTCATTTGACAGATGTGGTTACAGATTTGGTATTGGTGGTTGCATGAGCTTGTTTAATTTATAAATGTAAACTATGTTACATAATGGAATAAAGCAAAAAAATTCCTGTGAAAAACTAGTATTCAATATAATATAAGTGGAAATTACAGTGATGAAAATTGTGGGTTGTTACACATATCATGTATATCAATATTATCTTA
>BQNB010120767.1:0-20576 GCA_026074375.1 Tanacetum coccineum | reverse complement strand
TCTTGTCTTCAACAAATACACGATCATGACTATCATCAAAATATTGTATTAATTTGTTGGTATTATGGTCTTGATAATCTAAAATTGTCTGGATAAATTATTAAATCGTGTATAATCCACTTTCCTAATACAATATTTCGATCCTATTGTTGTTGGGATAAGATAAGAACACACTCTAATTATAGGCACAAGAATTAGAGTAAAACATGGATAATTTGTTGTTGATATGAAGATGTTCATATTGAAGAACAAAGATGTATTTATATATATATATATATATATATATATATATAAACTTATGGTGGTTGTAGGAAAAAGTTGTGACTCTTGATGAAAAGTCACACCTTTTAGTAAATAGTCACAACCCTTCGAATACTTTCTGCAACGAATTTGTGACAGTTAAAACTGGCACTAATGGCTGCCCCTTAAAGGCATATGTCCATCTGCGACGACCAATTTCTGTCACAAACGCAAACAACCATATCTTTTGAACCATTGTAACACTATGGTGACAAGTGTATTTTTGTCACTATAGAAAACATCCAAAGTCCTTACCCATTGATATACATTCACAACCTTTACCCTTATCGTACTTGAAATCAAGTTAATAGTTAATACAAGCGTGCACTTCGCACCTTCAAACTCGTATTATAACTTAACTTGAAATCCATTTAGTCTCGGGTAAATCACCATTACACAAAATGTGTTGATGACACTAAAATCATCACTAAAAGCATACTCATCATAACAGACCGACTAATTTTGAAAAAAGACATAACCTTGTGCTCAAACTACTCTCCAATACATCAATGTTAGGTGAGCATACTAAGGACCAAGTAGTCACATCTTGCACGACTCACTATTATACGAGTAGTTGGGTGTGTGAATTATTTTATAAAACAAAAACTATATAAAGATAAACAATTACTTATTGATCTTGTAAGACACCAAGCAAAAATCATTCTTCCAAAACAAAAATAGGGTTACAAGTTCAGGTTAAACCAAAACAAGTATAGGTGAATATTGTAGCATTAAGATCCTTAAACCCTAAAGCAATAAACTACTCCGTAGTTGATATCTTAAGGTTTCAAATAAATATTACTCCTTATTACAATAGAGAGTTAAAACTCTCTTTTAATATCGATATGTCATGGATTGTTACAAAATACACATATATTTTAACCATCGCCGAGTGGTTAAGTCCTTGGCTTTCAAACAAGAGGTCAAGGGTTCAAACCTCTCGCTAGGTGTGTGTTGGGTTTCAGAAGTTTCTACAACTTAGTGCTGCTACTTATACAAGTTACTACTGCTAGTTCTACTTAGTGCTACTAATGAAGAATGCTAAAGATTCAAGAAAATAGACTAAGTAGTTAGTACTGTTAGTTATTCATAGTTAGTAATCTGTAACCTAGCAGATTAATAGTAATCAAAGTTCTGTTTTATTCATTGTTCTTCTTAGCAGTATAAGTTAGTTTCCGCATAACTTATATTGTTCATAGTCATTGTTTCTCTTGTAGTTAGTTTGGATCTATCCAGATTGGCTACCAGCCTTAACAGGCTAGAAAGATCTATTCAGACTGGGATCTACAAGTGGTATCAGAGCTTGTAGAGAAACTCTGAGTAAAAAGAACCAAAACATATCAGTTATAAACCTTTAACCTTCAGATCTATTCAATGGCAGGATCAGATTATGAAAATCCACCACCACCACCACCACCAACACCAACATAGCAAGCCCCTCACACTGTGTCAACCATCAAACTCCCTATTCTGAAGAAAGGTGAGTATGACATTTGGGCAATGAAAATGGAACATTACTTGAGCCATACAGACAATCCTATATGGGAAGTCATACAAAAAGGAAATGGTCCTGTAAGTGTCTCAACAGATACAAATGGAGTAATAAAGGTTCTGCCTCCTAAAACTATTGAAGAAATTTTAACCAGAAAAAGAGAAAGAAAAGCAAGGACCACCTTGCTTATGGCTTTACCAAAAGACCATTTAGCAAAATTTAACAAGATGACTGATGCTAAAGATATATGGGATGCTGTCAAATCCTGATTTGGTGGCAATGATGAATCAAAGAAGATGCAGAATTACATTTTAAAGCAATAGTTTGAAGGCTTTTCTGTGTCCAACTCAGAAGGATTGCATAAAAGTTATGACAGGTTTTAGAGTCTTCTGAGTCAACTTAAGATTCATGGTGCAGGTGTCTCCATTGAAGATGCCAATCAAAAGTTCCTTAGGTCTTTACCTTCTTCCTGGTCCTAAGTATCCTTAGTCATGAGGACCAAGCCAGGAGTGGACAGTCTTAGTTTTGATGATCTCTATAACAATCTTAGAGTCTTTGAGTCTAATGTTAAAGGCTCTACCAGATCATATTCTAGTGCACAGAATGTCGCCTTTGTTTGCTTATGGTGTTTCTACTTCTTTTGGCTACAACTCACAAAGGGAAAACTCTTCATCATACACTGATGAACTCATGTACTCTTTCTTTGCTAATCAATCCAGTTGTCCACATTTGGATCATGAAGATCTGGAGCAGCTTGATGAGTTTGATTTAAAAGAGATGGACTTGAAATGGCAACTAGCCATGATTTCAATGAGATTGAAGAAGTTTTACAACAAGACATGTAGAAGGATGCAATTTGATGCCAAGGAACCAGTTGGCTTTGACAAAAACAAAGTTGAGTGCTTCAATTGCCATAACACAAGGCACTTTGTTAGAGAGTGCAGATCAAAAGGAAATCAAGAAAGCATAAGAAGAGATGTAGGGAACACTGGATATAGAGCAAAAGACAATGGGAGGAGACCTGGAAAATAGGAGGAACCTAAAGCTTTGGTAACTCTTGATGGAGAAGGTGTTGATTGGACTGGTCATGCAAAGGATGAACAAGAGAACTTTGCTTTGATGGCTTACAGCAATTCAGGATCAGACACTGAGGTAACATCTTGTTCAAAAGAATGTGTGGAATCATATGCTAAACTTAAAAAATTATATGATGAACAAAGAGAACAACTTGGTGATGCTAGTATAGAAATTCAAGCCTATACTCAAGCTTTAAAAAAGGTAGAAGCTCAATTAGTTACTCATCAGAAAAATCAACTTTGGTATGAGGAAAAGATTAGATTTATGAAAATTAATTTAGATGATAAAAGATAAAATGATGATGCTTACATATCATAAGAAAACTATTTGCAGAAGTTGTAAAAGAAAAAAAAAAAAAAGGAAAGAATTAAAAAAACCAAACTTGAGAATTTTCAAAGTTCTTCTAAAGGCCTTAGTAAATTGCTAAACAGTCAGATGAGTAAAGGGATAAATATGGACTTGGGTATGGAGATCAAGTACATGATGGTGTCTTAAGTTATGAAAATGAAGTTTTTCAAAGTGTATTTGACAGTAGGTCAACTGATTTAAAAGATAGTCATGTGCATGATAGATTTGCAAATGTTGAAGGCATGCATGCAGTTCCCCCTCCAATGACAGGAAATCATATGCCTTCAGGACCTGATAGGGAAATAGATGATTCTATGTTCACATATGGTCCAAAATAGTCTAAAACTAGTGAATCTGATACTCAAACCAGTAATTATGACTCTTGTGAGTCAAATTCTAGTACAGAAACACTTGAATTTGTGCCTGAACAAGTTGTAGTTGAACGCAATGTTGTTAGTCAACCTAAAGTTTGGCCTGATGCTCCTATCATTGAGGAGTATGAGTCAAACAGTGATGATGAATATGTGATTCAACCTTTAAAAGAACAGGAAAAACCTAGCTTTGCTTTTATTAATACCGTTAAGCATGTAAAAACTCCAAGGGAAACTATTAAAGAACAAAACACATATAGTCCAAGTCCTAAAGCTGACAAGAGAGACTAGAATGGTTTAATGTCCAAAAGGTTGGGTTTGGGATATGGGTTTACTAAAAAGGCATATTTTGTATGTGGCAGTTTTAGTCATCTTATTAAAGATTATGATTTTCGTGAGAAAAGAATGGCTAAACAAGTTGAATTGAAAAAAAAGAAGGGTAAGGGTACTGGTTACGGGGATAATAGACCAGTGTGGAACAATGTGCAAAGATTGAATCACCAAAACCAGTTTGTTCTAACAACAGTACTAACTAGAACTGGTAGAATTAAGTATAATTATGCTAGCCAAAATTTTAATAGTCAAGCAGTATCAACTAGTGCTGCTAGGAAAGTTAATGCTGTTAGACCCATTGTGAATGAAAACAGACCAAGAAATAATTTTTATAAGTCTCATTCACCTATCAGAAGGCCATTTAATAAAACAACAGCACCAAGAACTAATTTTTCAAATCATAAAGTTAATACGGCTAGGGTCAAAGCAGTTAGTTCTGTTAGGGGGATAAGGGAAACTGTTGTTAAGCCCTTAGCAGGTTGTAATTGGAGATCCAAAAGACATCACTGGAACAAAGTCTCCAAATACAATGGTGGATCAAATTCTAGAAAATGTGTTACTTCTAAAGATCCACTAGGCGGACCCAAGCCCAAAATGGCTTGGGTCCCTAAGAGAAACTAATCTCTCTTATTTAATAGGCAGGATAATCCACAATGATCTTTAAAGAACAAATGGATTGTTGATAGTGGATGTTCCAGGCACATGACTAGTAAACAAGCCTTCCTTACTGTTATCAAGACATATTGGTGGCCCTGTTGCTTTTGGAGGTAGTAAAGGTTACATAACTGGTAAAGGTAAAATAAAAACAGGGAAGTTAGATTTTAAGGATGTGTGCTTTGTGAAAGAACTACAGCATTTCAATCTCTTTTCTGTGTTACAGAAGAAGAACAAGGTTCTCTTCACAGACACTGAATGTCGTTTGTTATCTTCTGACTTTAAGTTGCCTGATGAAAATCAAGTATTACTTAGAATCCCTAGACAAAACAATATGTACAGTTTCAACATAGAGAACATTGTTCCTTCTAGAGGTTTAGCTTGTTTGATTGCAAAGACCACATTTGATGAATCTAACAAATGGCATAGGAGGTTGGGTCATGTTAACTTTAAAAACTTAAACAAACTTGTGAAGGGAAACCTTGTAAGAGGTTTACCTTCAAAGATTTTTCAAAATGACCACACGTGTGTTACTCGTCAGAAAGGAAAGCAACACAAGGCCTCCTGTAAGGCCAAATCAGTATTAGTCAGCCCTTACAGCTTTTACATATGGACTTATTTGGACCTACATCTGTAAGGAGCATAAACCATAAGACTTATTGCCTTGTTATCACTGATGATTTTAGCAGGTTTAGTTGGGTGTTCTTCTTAAGAACTAAGGATGAAACTAGTGGAATCCTTAAGGACTTTATAAGACAAATTGAGAACCAATTAAATCAAAAAGTTAAAACTATTAGATGTGATAATGGTACAAAATTCAAGAACAGGGACATTATTGAATTATGTGGGTCAAAAGGGATCAAGAGGGAATACAGTAATGCCAGAACTCCACAACAAAATGGAGTTGCTGAGAGAAAGAACAAGACCCTTATTGAGGCTGCTAGAACAATGCTAGCAGATTCATTTTTACCTAACACTTTTTGGGCTGAAGCAGTTAGTACTGCTTGTTATGTCCTTAATAGGGTATTAGTGACCAAGCCTCAAACAAGACACCTTTGAAATTATAATGGTAAAATTCCTATCATAAGCTATATAAGACTTTTGGGTGCCATGTGACCATCTTGAATACCATTGACCATCTGGGGAAGTTTGAAGGGAAGTCTGATGAAGGGTTTTTAGTTGGGTATTCCCTAAATAGCAAGGCTTTTAGGGGGTATATTAATTTAGAAACTAAATAAGAGGTTGATGAAAATACCTCAAATATAACCTTTTTACGAACAATAAACTAATGTTGAGAAAAGGTCCTATTTGGCTGTTTGATCTATTATTTTAACTGATTCCAATGAATTATCGGCCCATGTAGATCACGAGATAAAGCTAACAAAAAATGTGGTGGGTAGGTCCAAAAAGAAGCTAATCTTAGTGTAGGTAATAAGATATATTGTTGCAGGAAATTCTGTATTGGAAGCTGAATCTGCATAAGGTCTACTTTGTATGCCAATATTGTCTTCTTATACTTCAACAGTAAAAAGCCCAAAAAGCAAAGAATGACAGGTGAAAGCATACTACAGGTAACTGGTTTAAAGACAAATGAGGAGCCAGTAGATCAGGAGGATCAAGCCTTTTTGGAAGAGCTTGAAAGGCTTAAAAGACAAGAAAAGGAGGCTAATGATGCAACTGAAGTTCTTAGAAAGGAGTTTTCTCAAAGTACAAAGGATTTGCTTCTTCAAGCAGGAGCTGCTAGAGCTACCAGTACTAACACAGTTAATTACTGTAGCACACACTCTTATACTGCTAATCACCTCAATGTTTTTTAGTTACTTGGTGAACCATCTAATCCTAATCTAACCAACTATGCTAACCAATATAATTCTCAAATACCTGCTCTTGAGGATATTTATGACAATCCAAGTAATGGTATTTTTACCAATACATCTTATGATAATGAGGGTGCAGTGGCTGACTTCACTAATTTAGAATCCACTGTAAATGTTAGTCCTATTCCCACTTCAAGGATACAATTATATTCATCTATACTCAAATTATTAGTGAATCCAAGTCAAGCCAGTTACGGACAAGGAGCAAAGTACACAAAAGTTCTAGAGCCCATGCTTTTGTAAGTTATATTCAAAAGCAGAGAAGAAATAATCACAAGGATTTCCAGCATTGTTTATTTGCTTGCTTCCTATCTCAAATTGAACCCAAGAAGATATCTAAAGCCCTTGAAGATGAAAGTTGGGTTGATGCTATGCAGGAAGAACTGTTGCAATTCAAGATTCAAAAGGTATGGATTCTTATAGATTTTCCTTATGGGAAGAAGGCAATTGGGACTAAATGGGTCTACAGGAATAAGAAGGATGAAAGAGGTGTTGTGGTTAGAAATAAGGCAAGGTTGGTTGCCCAGGGACATAGACAAGAGGAAGGGATAGACTATGATGAGGTTTTTGCTCCTGTGGCTAGGATTGAAGCCATTAGGATCTTTTTGGCCTTTGCTTCTTATATGGGATTCATAGTTTATCAAATGGATGTAAAGAGTGCCTTCTTGTATGGCAAAATTGATGAGGAGGTGTATGTGTCTCAACCTCCAGGTTTTGTAGATCCTAAGTTCCCTAAGAAGGTCTACAAGGTTGTGAAAGCTTTGTATGGTTTACACCAAGCTCCCAGAGCCTGGTATGCTACTTTATCTACTTTCTTGTTGAAGAGTGGATACAGAAGAGGAACCATTGACAAGACTCTTTTTATCAAGAAGGACAAAAGAGGATATTCATGTTTAGTACTTGTTTTTGTGGTTGTTATTATTTTCTGGTTCTACAAATAGTCTTGGATGTGATGATATGAGGCATTGATGAAGAGTAGATTTCAGATGAGTTCTATGGGAGAGCTCTACAAGTCAAACAGAAAGAAGATGGTATTTTTATAAGTCAGGATAAGTATGTTGTAGAGATCCTGAAGAAATTTGATTTTACTTGTGTGAAGACTGCCAGTACTCCTATTGAGACCCAGAAGCCTTTGACCAAGGATGAAGAAGCTGCTGATGTAGATGTACATCTTTATAGATCCATGATTAGCTCTTTAATGTACTTGACTACTTCTAGGCCTAATATTATGTTTGCAGTCTATGCTTGTTCTAGGTTTCAGGTAACTCCAAAGACCTCACATCTTAATGCTGTGAAGAGAATCTTTAGGTACCTTAAGGGCAAACCCAAACTGGGCCTTTAGTATCCTAGAGTGTCATCATTTAACCTAGAAGCCTACTCAGATAGTGACTATGCTGGAGCAAATCTTGACAGGAAATCCACAACAGGAGGTTGTCAATTTCTTGGCAGATAACTTATTTTCATGGCAGTGCAAGAAGCAGACAATTGTGGCTACTTCTATTACAGAGGCAGAGTATGTTGCTGCTGCCAACTACTGTGGGCAAGTATTGTGGATTCAAAATCAAATGTTAGACTATGGGTTCAATCTTATAAACACAAAGATCTACATTGATAATGAGAGTACTATATGCATTGTAAAGAACCCAGTATTTCACTCCAAAACAAAGCATATTAAGATTAGGCACACTTCGATTAGGATACTATGAGAGAAGCGTATTCCAGGTGCTAAAGATTCTACACTGATGCAATGTAGTGATCTTTTAACCAAAGATTTTATGAATAGCAGGTTCAATTTCTTGATTGTTAACATTGGTATGATCAATCTATAGCTGCATTAGTTTAGGGGAGGCAAGTTAGCAGGTTACCTTGTTATATAGTTTGTGAAATGATCTTAGTTAGCAAATGGATTTTAGATAAGATGATGATTTGGGATTCATTTTGTTCATTGGAATGAAGATTGAGGGCTACATATGGTGCTGAGTTTGTTAGTGCTGTCCGTTTGGTTAATACTGCCAGGCCAACACTTAGTACTGCCCAGTTTGGTTAATCCTGCCAGATCAACACTTAGTACTACCCGGCTTTGTTGGTGCTGCTCAAAAGTGTTTAACTATGGTGTTGATGCTTGGATTGGATCAAAGATGCAGTTTGGATTGGATTTGAGGGTACTACATGGAAACTAACAAGTTAGTACTGCCAGGCAAAGTTGGTGCTGCCAGGCATAAAAGTTGGTGCTGCCAGGCAAAAGTTTGTGCTGCTTGTTACCGTTACTACTGTTGGTGAGCATAACAGATTTTCATTAATTAATTATAACCGTTGAGATATTTCAGCCAACAACTTGCCTATAGGGGTCTATGACTTGAATTTTTTTGATCTTTTCTTCTATAATACTCTTTCTTTAAGATAAAGACTCAAGTTTATTCAGTCGGTCATCTTAAACCCTAAAAGCACATCTTTATAAAATCTTAATTCACTTTTCCAAACCCTAACATTCTTACAATCGAACATTTCCCAAACCTTACTCACCCTTTTCAACACATCTATGGCTGATTTGGAGTTCGTCGATCAACACAATATGGTCACGTGTTTAGAGAAAACAGGAGGAAATTCAGAATTTAATGAGATAGTGGACTTTCTTACATCAAGTTTGATACAACATGCTCTCACTGTAAGTCCCACTATCTATATTTCTTATATTAAACAGTTTTAGAACACTGCAAGTTCCCAAAAGGTCAATGATGAGAAGCAAATTCATGTTACTATTGATAGCAAGACAGTAGTCGTAACAGAAGCATCAATCAGAAGTTCTCTTCTCCTTAATGATGCTGATGGTACTGCTTGCCTAACAAATGAAGCTATTTTTCAAAACCTTGCATTGATGGGGTATGAGGGTGAACTTAACAAACTAACTTTTCAAAAAGCCCTATTTTCTCCTCAATGGAAGTATTGTACATAACATCCTGCATTGCCTTATGTTCAATTCTACAATGCTAGAAGAGTTGTTCAACAAATATTGCTTCAGGATGTTTATATGGTGTGGCAACAAAGTAATAGTTTAGCTTATCTAAAACTTATTTTTGTTGGGTATGTGAGTGAACTTGGATACTTCTAAAAAGAAATTTCTTATGTATCCAAGATTTTTAATGGTGTTCTTGAATAATCAAATTGAGCTTGGTGAACCTTTTAATGATGTTTATGTTACACCAGCTCACACTCAAAAGGTTTTCTCAAACATGTCCAGGAAAGGTGTAAAGTTTTCAGGAAAAGTCACTCCACTTTTTGATTTTATGTTGGTGCCACACCAAGCACCTGAGGGTGAAGGTTCAGAACAACCCACTGAACCCCAACCAACACCCTCTCCTACTCACCCTAGTACAGGAGACCAACCCCCTGTGACTGACTCATCATCTAGCCATGACACTACACAAGACTCTAGGGACTCTTTAGAAGACACTAATGGGAGTGAAGGGACTCAGGTTCAGTCATCCCATGATAGTCCTCTTTCAGGTGATCACACATCTGAAAAAGCTGAGGGTGGCTTGAACCTAGAAGAGTTATTTGTTCTTTGCACTAACTTGTCCAACAGGGTTCTTGCTTTGGAAACTTCCAAGGATGCTCAGGCTGCAGAGATCCTTAAATTGAAGGATCAAATCAAGAAGTTGAAAAGGAAGTGTAAGCCAAGCATCTCACACCACAGGGCATGGTTAAAGAGTGTGAAAAGGTTATCAATGAAGAAAAGGTTGGGAAGGAAGGAGTCTGTATCCAAACAGGGGAGGAAAAATGCCAAACCTGAACCAACTTTAGATGCCTTTGATGATCTTGATGTTGATGGTAGGGATTACACGGAAACAGAGGATGTTGTAAAAGAAGGGAGGCAAAGTAATTAAACTAAGGAGCTTAACAAGGGTGGTGGTGAGAAAGGAGGAAGTACTGAAGAACTAGTTAGTGTTGCTGTACCTAAAACAGTTAGTACTGCTAGGCCAAAACTTAGTACTACTAGGCCTGATGTTGATGCTGATAGGCAAGAAGATAGTGCTGTTGAGCCTAGAAGTCCTCCTACAACAACAAGTATATTTGATAATGAAGATATTTCCATGGCTCAAACTTTGATTAAGATGAAAGAAGAGAAAGCTAAAGAAAAATGAGTGTCAATTAAAGATATTGAAGATTCTTCAAGACCTACAAGATCAATCCTAACCCTGAAGCCACTTGTAATAATTAACCCTAAAGACAAAGGTAAAAGTGTCTTAAAAGAACCCGAGCCTGCAAAGAAGATAACTAGAAGTGATTTTGATGTTGCTCAGATTGCAAGAGATGCAAAAATTGCCAGACAGTTACAAGTAGACTTGCAAGAAGAGAGTATCAGGAAAAAACTAGGCAGAAGACTTAAGATGAAAGCAATAAAGAAGTCTAAAATACAAAAGACTGATGCTGATCTTGAAAAGGAAGAGCAACTAAAGGCTTATCTAAAGATAGTTCCAAATGAAGAAGGAATAATAGATTATGAAGTCCTAGAGAAGAGGTTTCCAATTATTAACTGGGAATCAAAATTCTATGATTTTGACAGACATAGAGCAGAGTATATCTACTACAGAATCTTTAGATCTAATGGAAGGTCTAGGTGGATTAAAACATTTTCTAAAATAGTGATAAGGTTTGATAAGATAGATCTTGTGGAGTTATATAATCTAGTGATGAAGAGATTTGAAACAACTACTCCAGAAGGTGTTGATCTAGTTCTTTGGGGAGATTTAAGGACAATGTTTGATGCAAATGCAGAAGATGAACTCTGGCAGAATCAAGAAAGATGGAATCTTAAGAGCTGGGATTTATATGAAAATTGTGGTGTTCATACCTTGATACTGAAAGATGGTACTGAGATTCATATGCTTGCAGAGAGGAAGTATCCACTCACAAAAGAAACACTTGAGAGAATGCTATCTTTGAGGTTAGTAGCTGGGACTGCAAGTGAAGATGCTTATACTCTGCTTAGATTCATTCAAAAGCAGATTGATAAGTATGGAAGCCTGAGAGTGAGAAGATTATAAGTGTTGCTTTTATCACCACACAACAAATGGTCATCAGTTTACCATGTCTAACAGACATCAAGAACTGACTAGTCCAGAGCAAACGGCTTCTGGTAAAGACTTCTCAATCACGTTAATAGTGATGTTTGCTAAAAACTTTATGGTTCTCAACTACCATGTGTACAGTAAGAGTTGGACTAGTCTAAGAACGGTCTTGTAAAGACATCTCAAATCCATTATTAGTTGATAGTTTACTCAAAACTATATGGTTATCAATGCACCTTGTTATTGCAATGAAGCATTGGCTATTCCAGAGCAAACGACTAGTGGTAAAGAAATATCAAATCCGTTTATGGCTGGTAGTTTGCCAAAAACTACAAAGCCAACTTAGTTGGTGTAGCTGTGTTGCTGAGATGCTGAGATGGTGACCAAAGATTGGAAGCAAAAGAATTTCAAGTTTACTAAGTAACAAAAGAGTTCAAGAAAAAGCAGATTAAAGAGTAGCAGTGTGTTTGGATACATCCTCCTAGTGTTCAAGAAGCTCAAACTAAAGAAAAATGAAGGTTAACAAGTGCATATCATGTTAAGGGGAGGATTGTTGGGTTTAAGAAGTTCCTACAACTTAGTGCTGCTACTTATACAAGTTACTACTGCCAGTTCTACTTAGTGCTGCTGATGAAGAATGCTATAGATTCAAGAAAATAGACTAAGTAGTTAGTACTGTTAGTTATAAATAGTTAGTACTGCCAGTACATTGTTAGTACTACCAGTATAGTTAGTGTTGTTAGTAGTAAGTTAGTACTGTTAGGAGATATGCATGAGTTATTATAGGAATAGATATGCATTATCTCTTCATACGTTTTGTAAGCCCATTAGGGTTTTCCTTGGTGTATAAAAGGAACCCTACGGCATTAGTTAGATATAAGTTTTCATATACAAGTTTCACCAATATATAGTTAGTAATCTGTAACCTAGCAGATTAATAGTAATCAAAGTTTTATTTCATTCATTGTTCTTCTTAGCAATATAAGTTAGTTTCCGCATAACTTATATTGTTCATAGTCATTGTTTCTCTTGTCGTTTGTTTAGATCTATCCAGATAGGCTACCACCCTTAACAGGCTAGAAAGATCTATTCAGATTGGGATCAAACACTATCCGATCGATTTTCGACAACACCGCAAATATTGCAAAAAATCAATTCTAAACCTAAACCTCATCGACTTTCAATTCACGCTTTCAACAAAACCAACATCTAACTTAATCCATTCGCCAACAATATATAAACTCACTACATACGATAATCTCAAATAAATGATATAGCCGTAGTAATAACAATATATATATATCAAAATGATCGCAACGAACTTTTAAACGCAAAAGTACAACTACTTTTTATGTCTTCCATTTATAAATAAAAAAGATTAAACTTGGAGACTTGTAGTTTTATAGAAAAATAGATAATAATTTTCGCAACGATCCGCTTTGTACACCTTGTTCGAAATGATCATACGAATGCAAAAGTACAACTCATTCATGAAAAAGAAGAGATGGCTTACAAGAAAATGTGATGATAAGATGATTAGAAACTAAGAACAACCCAAACGTTGTTTATAAACTACCCGGATGTAATAAGAATCAACCTCGAACAATATATCTCCAAATGGTTTGATCAAAGATTGAAAAGTAAGAGTTGTGTGTGTTTGGTGGTTCGAACAAGAGAGAAAATAAAAAGAGATTGTGTGTGTTTATTTTCTAGTGTGAGAAGTAAATGAGAAATGAATGAATGAATGATATATAAAGGCTTGATGTGTAACTTGTAAGCTAGGATTCAAAATCACACAATATGTGTGCATGTGTGTGTGTGGCCGGAGGTGGGACAAGGGTCCAAGGGGACCAATTTGATCTTCAAATGAGAGTGAAGGAAAGGACTAGCATTAGCTCTTTTGTAGGAAACTTGTCTAGAGATTTCTAAATTCAAAATGGTATCCCAAGTGTATATGTATGTGTGTATTCGGTTACAACCAAGGCCAAGGGGGGGGGGGGACCAATTTGGTCTCCAACATTCTAGGATCATAGAGCTCTCATTTGATTTAATTTCAAGGTTTCATGCATATACTTATGTTATTAGTTATATCCGGAACATGTAAACAACAAAAACGAATAACGACTTTACGTAAATTTCTGAAATTTTAAATATCAATTAAAAACGTAAAAAAACGCGTCTACTGACGAAAGACTACGATGATTGGATGCACGGATCGCTTCTGGCAATGATTCTCAGTAAATAACGGAACATCTTCCTGGTTACCCGTAAAAATTAAACGAAACATTAAAAATTCAAATTATCAAATGGAACCGGCTAAAATATTGTTTTTTTTTCTTTTAAATATTTTTTTTTTTTTTTTTTTTTTTTTTTTTTTTTTTTTTTTTTTTTTTTTAATCTAAAAATTTGCGGGGTGTTGTATCGTTTCCTTGTTAAAAGAGCTTTGTCCTCAAATCTTAAGACGTAGCATTCGACGAAGGTTTAAGATTAGCAAAAAGGTGCGGGTACTTTTGCTGCATTTGGTCTTCACGTTCCCACATAAATTTAGGACCTCTCCTAGAGTTCTAGTGTACCTTGACAATCGGGATACGACTCTGCTTCAGACGCTTGAGCTCACGGTCCATGATCTCGATACGCTCTTCAATAAAGTGAAGTTTGTCGTCAACTTGGATTTCATCCAGTGGTATAGCAAGAGTTTCGTCAGACATGCATTTCTTCAGATTTAAGACGTGAAACGTACTATGAACTCTGCTCAACTGCTCTGAGAGTTCAAGTCGGTAGGCAACGGTTCATACTTTAGCAATGGTCTTAAAAGGTCCAATATAATGAGGGTTCAGCTTTCCCCGTTTGCCAAAAAGTATCACCCCTTTCCATGGTGACACTTTCAACATGACCCCCACTTGAAACTCAAGGGGTTTTTGTCTTACGTCAGCATAGCTCTATTGACGATCACGGGCGGCTTGAATATGGCTTTTGATTTAAACAATCTTCTGAGTAGTCTCATGGATGATCTCTGGGCTAGTGAGCTGACTATCTTCAACTTCAACCCAGCAGATAGGTGTATCAAACACTAAGCCCTACAACGTCTTCAAACAGTGCGCCTTAATTACTGGTGTATGGTAATTATTGTTATACGAAAATTCTACCAACGGCATATTTCTATCCCAACCTTTTCAAGAATGTTGAGTACTCAGGCACGTAACATGTCTTTGAATGTCTGGATGGTCCTCTCACTTTGACATCAGTCTGCGGGTGGTAAGCTTGTACCAGAATATCCAATCGAGTACCTAACGCTTTATGAAGAGACTTCCAGTAAAATGTGAAGTGACATTTCTATCACGGTCGGAATGATGATCGATATGGCACTCCATGCCTTGAGACTACTTAATTTAAGTACTGTCTCATCAACTTCTCTAATGAGTCATCTTCTCTCATGGGTAAGAAATAAGCAGACTTAGTGAGACGATCAACGATTACCCAACTCGTGTCTTGACCGGTTTTTGTCTTTGGCAACTTAGTCACAAAGTCTATCATTATGTTCTCCCATTTCCACTGGAGTATCTCTGGTTGAAACAACAATCCAGATGGCTTCTGATATTCTATCTTAACCTTAGCACACGTTAAACACTTGCTGACGTAGGTGGCAATTTTAAATGAGTAACAACATAAACCTGACATCTCTAACTAATAGTTTACAAATGCAGTAATTGACAAGGAACCTATTCTTCAACTCATAGGTGTAATTTTATAGATTACAAAGACATGATAACCTAAACCCTAATGGATCCTAAGCCCATAAACTGGGCTTGGGCCGACTAACTTAATCCATCTAATAAAATGGTCAAGAAAACGTGTTACAATGCAATACCTATTTCGTTTTTCATAGAGATTAAGGAGATATGTGTTACAATGCAATACTTGTTTCAATACCCATTTTGATAAGCGATCCCAATGAAGAATAAAAATGGATAAAGTATGTGTTAATGCAATACCAACTGATTAAGAACATGTTACTTAAAATGCAATTCCTCTTTTCTTTTCTTGGTTACACTGATTCTACAACATGTTGTGTATCAGAGAAGATATGTGGGAATAGCCCTTATTACAATATATATAGTTTTTGTCTCTAAGTTTTTATTTAAACAAAATTTTATTATTGGGTAAATAATCCGTTATTCTTTTTCTTATAGTTATTTTTATTTTTTTCTTCACTAATTTTAGTTAAACCTTGTGTCATTTTTTTCAACTTTAGCCAATAATACAACTTCATTGTTACCTTAAAAATGACTAGCAGGGTACCCGCACGCTGTAATGATAGGTACCCTATTGGGAATTCACTTTTACGTGACGACATTACAGAATTACCATAGTTTATCATAGTCACATACGCGAGGACTAGAATAGGCAACTATGTATAGTTTAGAGGCGTATGGGCTATAAATACCCCTCTATGGCTTCCATAGAGGGGTTGAGTCATTTGGCATTGTCAAGTCATTTGTATCCTTCATCCATTTTCCATCTAATATCACAAGTTCATCTTCCATCTCTCTACTCTCTCTCACTAAAATGGCTTTCATGTGGTTTGACTCACCAAGACCACCGGATCATAGTTTTCGTAGATTCTTCAATTGGTATCAAGAGCCATGGCAACATACTCTTGGGTCGGATTTATCTTTATGGTCCGTTTGGTCTTGTCACTTTGTCATGTCGTTGTGATGTTTTGGTCCGTTTGGTCTTATTTTTCTTTTACAAAGGAGTGCGAATTTTTTTTGGGTTGCGAGACACTGTTTATAACAGTTTTTTTTTCATTTTTTATAAGTTATTTTTGGTCCCTTCTTATCTTCCAAAAATTCATATAAACAGTTTTATTTTTGGTCTCAGCTTATTTAAGCTTATATCACAAGCTTATTTTTGAGCTAATCGGTTTCTTTTTGGTTCCATATAGTTTGAAAAAGGCAACAACTCAGATACATGTTTTTGGGTATAGTTCAACCGAACGAGTTCAAACCTAGACGGAACCGAACCAGTCTAAACCAAGAGGACCCGAACGAGCAAGAATCATTGAGAACCGAACGAGTGTTCAACTTAGTGAACCGAACGAGTGGCCACCCTTGAAGGATCGAACGAGTTTCAAACTTTGAGAACCGAACGAGTGGCCACCCTTAAACAATCGAACGAGTGATTCTCAATGTGGACCGAACGAGTCTTAAACAACTCGGACCGAACGAGTGTAAAATCTATGTGGACCGAACGAGTGGAGACTATGAGAACCGAACGAGTGGCCAACTAAAAGGACCGAACGAGTTATTAACAATATGGACCGAACGAGTTTCAAACTTTATGAACCGAACGAGGTTAAATGACGGGACTAGAGACCTATCTCATTGTGACCGTGTCGTCGTTTCGATCATCGTGGTATATTCGGTTTTCACCGCGATTACCGTACCACTCCGCAGAGAAGGATTTTAATTTACGTGGACATATAATTAAATGATTTTCAACCGGAAGAGAGAGATGACAAAATTAGGGAAATGTATTTTTTATTACTGCAATTTTAAAAATTATAAGATTAGTCCTGGAGTTCAAGTATCCATTCTTCACTTTCGTCCTTACCTTGTTTTTATACCTTTTTGTTTATAACGAAGGTTTTCCACCGTTTCGTCCTTATTTGAACTTTATTCAACCGTTTTCTCATTTAAGCTCAAGTTTGTGCACCGTTTCACCATTTTAAGTTCATTTAATGTTTTTTTTAAAAAGCTTATTCATCAACGACAAAAACGATTTTAACATAAATTCATTTTGTTTTCGGTCTTCTTCTTGATTTTGTAAATCGCGAAAGATTTCATTCTTTTTCGCGTTTAAATCAAAGACTTGTTAAAAACTCTCGTGACGTTAATTGATTTTGTTGAAGTAGGTGCAACTTTGCATAGTAGGTCGGGTTGTATTAATATTATTAAGTGTGAACACGTTATCGGATTAAGTCGGGCATAACTGCTTAAGTGATTAACCGTTGTACATTAAAACTAAATTCGGCTAAATGATTCACTTGGGATGATTTTTGCCATATTTAGTTGTTAATGATTACATTTGTGCTTAATGATGACAAAGTGACAAAGTGACGAGATCGAGATCCATTTGGATAAAGAATCATGAAACTTAAAGGCTAGATTTGGAATTAATTTTTGTGACTACGGAGTTGATTTGGTATCACTTATTCGAGATTGAAGTGGTATTTTACGAAGGCGTGGTTCGTGGTTTGTTTGTACTTATTTATCTTAAAGTCGGGGTTTGGTTGGTATTGGCATGACTTTCAATGATAACTTGCTCGAGCTTAATTTAAGTTGAAGACTTGGTTTATCTAGTTTCCAGCAGTCAAGGGGTGGATGGTTGATGACCTGGTTAACTATCACTTAAAGGAGTTACGTTGTAGTACTCAGTGTCACACGCTAAGACGTTGTGGATGATCGCAAGAGGTGATGAAAGTCTCATACTTTGGGTGGAGTATTGAGTACTTAGAGATTTGCTTGGAGCACAAATTCTCTACACCGTTCTTCCAACATTAGCGCAAGCTTAAGTCACAAGAACGGAAAATTCTACTTCAGTTTCAAGTTTGGTATATTGGGTTTACTTCATCAGTGGTTACTTCAAATAGCCTTCGAAACGGTTGGTAACATGATAGCCAGAGAGAGGTGATGAGTAGAGATTTGATCAGCAATTGATTCTCACGGGTTAGATCTGAGCTAATTTATTCCTCACACAAGTTCTCAAATTAATGCGCGTCCAAGGTGTTGCTGACTCCGACATGTCGAAATCAGCAAGGGGGAAGGAGAAGATTCACCCTTGAGCCTATGCCTTCTTGATTCTTGAAAGCTTGACATGGAGCATCTTTCTTGAATTTTTTTTTAAAGTTAGGCCATGCCGGGAAGACAAATGTCCTAACCGCGGAGAATATCAGCGCTTTAACTATGGCTTTTGGGTGCATTTCTTCAGACAAATGGGGGAAGTGATATCTTGAGAACTTTTGTATGCATTATTTGACTTTCCAGGGGGAAGCGGTGTGAGAAGAACTATTCAAGCGTGAGAAGATACGTTGCTGATCCAGATAATGCTTACCCCAAATGATCAATCACTAAGCTTATTCTTAAAGGAGCAGTAACATTTGATGTGGTATCTTACCAGTTCCGCTGTGTACTTAATTATTCTAAGCTTGTTAGTAAAGTTGAAATGCTCAAGAGAGGATTGCTAGTTTGGGGGAAGCTTTCGAAAAGCTTCTAATAATGAATATGCTGCATGAATGTATGGGGGAAGCTGATCATTGCTAGTTTGGGGGGAAGCTTTGAAAGCTTCTAAATCAAGAATATGTGGCATGAATTAGGTAGGGGGAAGCTAATTCAGAAGCTTCTCCTTAACCAGAAGTGTATGGGTTACTTAGTTCGTGCACTATTACAATATTTCTCTACAAAGTACTACAAACGATGGATTTCATGTTGGAGTGCAGACTTGAGTCAAACACAAGAAGACGTCTATAAGCATATGAGCGCTTCATGGAAGTTTTGTTCTTAATCATTATGTACTTGTAGGAAAGTATGTAAGTAATTTGTTAATCGTCCGTGGGGGAGATTGTTGCGGGAATTACTTATAACGTGAACGACATTACAGAATTACCATAGTTTTATTTCATAGTCACTTCGCGAGGACTAGAATAGGTCTACTATGTTAGTTTAGAGGCGTTTGGGCTATAAATTACACCTATATGCTTCCTATAGTGGTTTGAGTCATTTGGCATTGTCAAAGTCATTGTATACTTCATCCATTTTCATCAAATATCACAAGTTCATCTTTCATCTCTCTACTCTCTCTCACTAAAATGGCTTTCATGTGGTTTGACTCACCAAGACAACCGGATCATAGTTTTCGTAGATTCTTCACATGGTTTAGTAGTGTACAACTCCTAATCAAGAATATCATATAGTCTACTACTCCCCTCTAAACTCCTGTCTCTTCTCTATCCTAGTAACATGATCTATCAGCTCTAATCGCTCACGCCTCTCCTTAGCAAGTTGCCTCCTTAAATCATGGTTCTCCCTTTGAATATCATATATAGCATGCCACAGAGCTACCCTCTAGGTATCAATCTGACATGCCCATGCCTCTAAAGCTAATACCGGCCTCCATATAGCACTAAATGTCACCGTAGCTCTCTCCTACTCCTGCTCTAAACTCCTAAACTTATACCTCTACAAAAAGATCTCATCTCTAACTGCCCCTGACCTAGTATACAACTCCCTCAAATCACTCTCATAAACCTCAAACAAATTACGTGGTAGCACATCCAAACATTAGGTATAATCATGGAGTATTCTCTCATGAAGCTCTAACTACGCCCCTACCTCTAAAAACTGATCCTCATCTACAGATATGGTGGTTGATGGGGTAGCCACAGACGAAGCTATGGGTGATGGAACTACTGGGGATGATGGTGAAACTGGCAAGGAACCAAGCGACCACTCAGGAGATGGCAGTGTCTAAACAGGTGCAGCTGGTGGTGCATAAGTCGGAATGTCGGTGTAAATCCTGCCATCCTCGGGATCTACCCATGTAACAAGGGTGGGCTGTCTAAATGCAGATATCCTCTCTGCTCCCTCCTACTCTGGCATAGACCCAGAGCTCTGCCCTACCTCATACGTACTAGGTGCTATTTCCTCAGTCGACTCAAGGGTATGACGCTTAGCCGCCTCGTATTCAAGACCTAAAGGCTCGCTCATGGCTGTATCAACAACTGGAACTGCCTGCTGCTGACCCTCAGGTGCAGCCTCCTCTATACCAGGACCCTCGTCCTCTAAACCCTGACCCTCGTCATCTAAACCCTGACCCTCGTCATCTAAACCCTGACCCTCATCATCTAAACCCTGGCTCTCTCTCTCTCTCATCATCCGCATCCGAACTCTTATCCTCCTCAGTATCCTCCTCTCAGCAACACCATTTTGCTGAAGAGTTCTAGCTACATTAAATTCCTTCTTAATGCCTTTCTTTTCACAAAACTCACTTATGACTC